>JAOCPS010000012.1:3986332-4004110 GCA_025505425.1 Graphium colonna
ACAAGTGCCGCACGTTCAGATCCGAAATAGCGCGACACAAATAAAATTGAAAATAAAACTACTCGACGCCGTCAGATATTTGGTGGCGGCTGCGTTCGCCAGATTTCCGGGAAGCCGACGGACTGTCCTGATTTTTATGGACATAGACAAATAATGCTGTGCAAATCGTCGGATGTTTAAGAAAATGTGCGAATCAATGAATTCACCGGCATACCATCGAATGTTCTAATATCGACTAGTGACGACATAAATACGCATTCAAGGTTCAAGGTTGTCAGTTTATCTTTAAAACTGTGTGAATCAAGACAAAAATATCATCGAGCTCAAAATATTGATCCTTAAGAATCTTCCCAACCCCAATTTTTAAGCATTTAAGCATACACGTGGTCCGCATGCGCAACGTAATTAGAAGGATAAATGAAATTTGAAGAAACTAAGGACATTAAAGCATTTATTAATTTATATCATAAAATACAAATAATTTATTTTGTAGTCATAAAATATCACAGCACTGGTTTAAAAAAATCCTAACAAAAATCAACGTTTAATTAAATGCAGAACATAATCGCTATATAAAGAAAAACTTATATATTTAAATTTACGGTAAAATATAATTTCCTATTGTGATATAGTTCTCTAACAATATCTATATGACCTACCACGAGATAATAAGATCACTAAGCTTTTACGTCCCAACCTAAACGGAATGGAGCGCTTTCCACTTTCTACTCGGCTTATTCAGTCTAGAATATATGTCGAAAGTTTATTGCCCTTCGGCGGAGTAAATTTTGAGTCATATATTAATAACTCCAACACAACATTCAAAAGCATACCATCCTTTTACTAGTAGTGTAAATGCTTAAACTTTTTTTAAGGTCTAACGGAACATTAACTTTATGACAAATAATGAAGTTTGAATTAAAAAATAAACCTTTATTTATGGTAACCATAGTGCATATACTGTGACAGTTTTACATTCCACAATGAATGTGAAGAGCAGTGTTCAGCTTTACTGGTGTCGTGCCCACTTTACAATTCCCGCGAACAAATTACCGTGACAACGTTCGATTGGGTCTTTTATTGGAATTAATGCAGCATGCACGTAACAAAACAAATAACAGAATGTTATTCACCTAAGTGAATCAATGAATAAAATCGACAAAATTTACCATATTAGTCATTCAATATGATTAAAAGGCAAATGGAATACATTGTTTCTGACGTCTTTTACGATGGTTCGAAATTATCAATAAGCAACTTTTTCGACAGTTATTTCAATACACATATTTAATGATGTTGTGTGCACAAAAGATGGGCACAAATTATTTATTAGTATTAAAACATAATATTAAAAAGTATATTATTTATAAGTAAATCGTTAATCTATATTTTGAGCTATACAAACCGGTTTTCGAATTTTAAGTATCGGAATCAGGGTCGGAGCTTTATTTATCAAGTTTATTTTTGTATTAATTGAGATAAATCCAGCGTTTGTATGTTTGAACGTCATAGCAGTGTTTCCGAACGTAAAACGGTCCGATTAAGAACGGATGCGTTCCTCGTTCGATTTTCAAATAGCCGCGCGGTACGTCACTACGGAGCCCAATAAGGCACTTGAGAACCGCGCCGCAGGATCAGGCCGGGGAGACGGGAGCAATGTCCCTGCGGTTTCTATTTAGGTGCGGCCGGTCCGGCGCTAAACCAACCGAGCAGACGGCTTACTCTGTACAAGAATGCAACAGTCCAACAAAATATTCTTTTTGCTTCTATACGTCTGCAGCGACACAGACTCGACGGCCGGCCAATTTTTACTTGCCGACTTCAAAAAAGGGGAAGGTTCTTAATTCGATTGTTTGTTTTATTTATATACGTTCGCGCATATCTCCGCCATTTATGAATCGGAATAGCCCCATCAAATTTCGAGGAAAATCTGCTTAGTGGTTTTTATTTTAAATCAATATAACAAAATTGATTTTATTTATTATCATATAAAAGTATTTTTTTATCTGATAGAGTAAACTTCTACAATGGTCCTACAATATTTTCTAAAAATCAAAATAACGCAGAAGATACGTTTCGAAAGTACAGTCTGAAGTCGGTCGAAATTTTCTGTGAAAATAAAATTGTTATTAAAGCGTTAGAACTAATTGCTTGCGTGTTATATTTACATACTTTCACCTAATCACGCTGCAAGTAATTATGCTTACTCGATTTTAAAGCACCGCTTTAATTGAATTTGTTTTTTATAAGAAGAAATCGAATCGATTTGCTCTTCAACATGTTTAGGAGGTGTAGTTACTGTCAATTTAACTGGAATGGTTGCTTTAATTTCGACCGGAATGAAAAAAAAAGAGAATAAATATAAACAAAATATGTTTTAGTTATGCAATTACACAACCTTTATCCACATTAACCCCAACTATAACTATCATTGCATACTCATGGACGTTTATAAGCTATGAGTGATATTAAGCTTATTTATGAAAGTTCTCAAAATTTGAATCGATAACCCATAGTTGTTTAAAATGTCTACTAATACAATAATTTTTTGCATGAACGCGCTAGTCTCTAAAAGTATCAGAAAGTATCAGAAAGTATTGGAAATAAAAAAAATCTTTTAAATAAAATAGATAAAATAAGCACGAGCTCGGAGATAGAAATTAGCCTTATATAGAATTTTATCTCCATTTCCCTACCAATAGTTATGCACTTCTTCCACTTTAGGGACTATATTTGAGGTTTATATATATACCTTACCCAAAAAAAACCGGCCTAGTACAAGTACCTAGTTGCCTAACAACGCAGCGAGGATTCCGTATATTACAAATTCCATATGTTACTTTAAAAACCTTCTTATCGGTTTTCCAGTAAGAATTATTAAAATTTTTTTAGCATTATTTTAAGAATGTTATAATGTTTAATTATTTTAAGAATTATTTTATTTTTTAGGCCCAATAGTTTTAGTTAATTATGGTGAGGTATAAATGATGAATTTTCGTTTTTTTTTACAATAGTATAGTAGAATTTTTTTACAATAGATTCGTTGAATCAAATTAATTCACTCAGGAACTACTGGGCCCAATTGAATAAAAATTCTGAAGTATTGATAGCCTATTTATCGCGGAAGGCTTAAGTTTATATAACGAGCTATGGCCAATACAAGAATTAATGAAGAATAATGCAAAAACAGTCTTAAATAGCCTCAGAACTTCTTATTTTAAAATTATAAAAATAGCATATATTTAAGTTTCTTACTACAAGATTTTTCATTTGATATATCCAAAGATATACTTTGTAATTCTTTAAATTAAATTTTCTCACAAAAGTGACCCCCACTGTCATATCAAATTTTAACTCAATCAGTCCAGTAGTTTTTAATGCGGTGTGACAGACGGAGAGACAAACAGACATGCGAGCGGTCTTATAAGGGTCCCGTTTTTCCTTTTGTTGTACGGAACCATAAATAAAATGTGGCCTTAATAACCGAAGGTAACCGCTAAATATATATCATATTGTACGTAAAATAACTTTATTGAAGTCTTGTCAATTCAAGTGTCATCGAATGCCAAATTGTAAATATTGTGCAAAATTGATAATTCCACTTTAAAAAACGCTTGTTATCACCGATGCAGAGTTCTTTTACAATTTCTCCGAAGTTTGCAGCAACTTTGTCGCAAATTCCGTAGAGACAATTGCATATTACAAGCAATTGAACGGTAAATGCATATATGGCGACTGACATACCGCAATCAGATTGGGTAAACCTCTGTGGTATGTATTGAATATCTTCCATGAAACCGCAAAACCGCTAAGGTATATAAGGTTTTGACAAACAGCATAAATATCGCATTACTATTTAGTATCTTCCGAATATGAATAGCTTTCGTTAAAAATGTTATCATTTATAGTAAAAAATATTTATCAGAAAAAAACGCTGGGTCAAGTTTAATGCAAATTTAATATAGCAATAACCGAAATATAGTTATTGTGTATATGTAGATGATAAACGAGTAGTTTGATGATAACATTAGTCTGTTTACAATCTCGTAAAATTTAATCTGATAACACATATGCAAAACGAACATGTGTGTATAGGGTCATTAATAGTCGATTCTAAAGACAAACATTAATAAATTCAATGTTTCATACCTCAATATTAACCTTTAAGAATAAATTTAGAAATAGTTTAAATTTTTACAGACAGATATTTAAAAATTATAATATCACTAGAAGAGATACTTAAAATATTATATTATTAAAAGCGCCAACCATAAGTTTATCTCGAACGCTATATAAAAAAAAAACTAATAATACTTTTACAGTGTCTAAAAATTAAACTAAAATACAAGGCAAAATAAAAAATAAGATCCAATACTATGCATATATATGTTCAATTTTTTTTGCAACTACCCAATTTTGAAAGAAATATTGTTTAAAGATTTTTTTTAGAAAAACTTGTTATCTGGTACAACTGTAACTTACTTATTAAAACAAAATATCATGAATATCTATTAGCCTTTTAAAAAAAATCTTACTTGACATTCTGCCGCCGGGTGTAGTCTCGTGCGTGACAATTCAAGTCACCTTTTAATTACCACAAGCTACACGCGCCCCTCGCGCTATACTAGCGAATGATGCGAAGCGAGTTACGAACGTGAATCCGATCCGACGGTGGTGTGCCTAGTTATCCCCGTCCTCGACATTCGTGGCGCTACTGTGCTATCTACTTGCGTATTATAATCATTAAACGTCAGAGCAGCACGGGCAGCAACAACGTTTATTTTACAATTAAAAATCATTAAATTTTGCCAACTTCTTTACAATATTATACATTATGTTATATTTCATGCTCAGCAAATGATTATTAAATAATTATTCCTCAAACTATAATTATTTTCCAATGGCAACTCTAAATAAACCAGCTGTTAACCACGATCGATAGATGTCGGTGGACGTCGCTTTATTTTCGATGCCGTATATAGAATAACGGTACCCGTAGTAAAATCACATCACACAGCATGTTGCTATAGTTTCTTTCATATCTGTTATGTATTGCAGTGTTATTTGATAAAATAATAGTGGATTGACGGTGAACGATCGAAAGCGAATAAAAATGTGCAGTTATTATACAACCCGATTTTTAGAGTTAATATTCGCATCGCGGAAATTTTGTTATCTAAGAAAATAACAACGTAAAGCGAAAAATGTCGTAGGCTGGAAGATCGGAATTGTGTTTGTTTTTGGTGTTTTCGGTGGATACGATGGCTACCTCGCCAACGAGCTTAGAGACGCAAATAGACAGTTTTCTGGAACAGTTTAAGAGGAGCGCTTCAAAAGCTATGGAAGAAAGAATGGAGTGGCCTGATGGACCTTCGCCAGGGGCTGTTGTAAAGTCCCGAAGCAGCTGTTTTGCATTGGATTCAGCAGTTGGTAAGTAATTAAACGTGCGACATGATTATTAAAAAAATATAAATCACTTTTTATTATGGCTTACATTTAAAAATTTATTTTTTAGTTTCAATTGTAAAATTATTCCTAATATTTAATTAAAGTACTGTATAGTAATAATATTTGACAACAGAAAATTGTTCTAAATTTGAAGGGAAGCCGTATATTATCGTGCTTATAGTCTTAGGTTAGTACCATCATCATAAATTATTAAAACATTTTTGACGCACGGTCAAGTTTAAGCGCTCTGAATTTCTTATTTTCACTTTTTACACTGGAGTGCCTAATTTTCATTATTTACAATTATTTAATATTATCTCTATATCAATAATATTTAAAGCTGAATTTTAAGAATATTGTTTTCTTGAGTATGGTGTTACAGGATAAAAATGGTTATAGTTCTTTCTTGTAAATAACAAGCAAATTTTTAAGAGTTCTCACTACGGAAGAACTGATGCGGACAGCATTAAGGTACCCAGTTAAATTTGTAATTTTAAATATCAAAATAGTAGTCACCTTATGCATTGTCCTTCCAAGGGAGGGGGTAGGTGTGCGTAACATCATCGAAGATAGGTTATTTGTAGTTTTTATAAAATTTTGTTTCTAATCTTAAAGCACTAGAATTTGCCTCCGAACATGCTAGAGTCCGTCTAGTTCACACTCGAATGTAATTTAATAATAGGATTAAAGAAACCGTGACACCTTCCTCAATGCTCACTCTCGTATATGCGACAAACGAAAAACGTAAAATGCGCGGAATCAATTCCTAGGTTGCCTTTCAGTCGAATACTACGTGTATAGTCTCATCTCTAAATATTTATATTATTTAATAGTAATTTTAGATATTTTACCCTTTTGTTTTTATTTCATTCCATCTGATCCCCGCGGTTTTACCTGCGTGATTTTTTTGGACTCCGCCGAAATCTGAAATTTCCTCCAAATGAATCTTTTTTTTCATCCAAGTGATTGAATAACCAACTTCCAAATATTTTTCAGGCATTAATTTATAAAATTAGTGTTGCTATGTATACCAACTAAAATTATTTTTAAAATAATTAATACAAAAAAAATTGCACCTATACGACATATGGAAATGACTTTAGTACATAGTACGTAAAGATTAAAAAAAAAATCTAATTTTTCGTTCCTATATAATACTCTCTATCAAGCAAACATATGAAGGTGGGACATGCAGTTGGACGTACATTGGTTCCACGTCAGTGCGGACCCTCTTAATGACTGACTGGCTCTGATTTTCCTGATGCCAACGTTTTTAGTTTTCTAGCACTATACTATGACTCATTTAAAAGGCATGGAATCCTCTAGATGTACGTTATAACTAATGCAATCTCTCAGCTGTATTGCAATCTGCTTTTTTTACATTATACGTATTTTTTTTTTCAGTTCGTACATATTACGATATATACTTTAAATAAACAGTAAACCCAGTTGCCTAGCAAATTACGAGTACATTGTTAATGCATTACGAGAATACATATAAATGCAGCGAGTTGCGTTCAATGTCTATCCTATTGATTGTAGTCTTGCTTCAACAGTAACAATAATACTATTTTAACTATTGTCTTCATAAAAGTATCCTAATTCATAAATATTTCATTAAACACTCATTTTTAAATCGGAACATTCTAAGGTTAATTACTTGTTTTCTATAATTCTATTACGATAATCAGAAAATTATGTGGTAAGCACCGAAAGAGATGGCGTGATGATCTTGACTGAAAATGATGATTTATTCAGAACATTGGAGACAGATAGCCGCAAACCGGCTATCATATCTAGAAAAAGGAAGGGTAGGCTATTGCCGTACAGTGGGACACATCAGACCCGTAATAAAAAAAAAATATCTTATCCTCAAATCAAAGTGCTGTTATTGACTTTTTGTACTTAATTATCAAAAAAATTATCGTCGTGGATACTTATTGCATGTATTTTTATCTAGTTTTAAGGTGCTCGTGACCTAAATGCGATAGTTTTGTTCTAGCGCTTCAATTTGAAAAAAAAATATTTATCATGACCCCTGCTGTTATGGGAACAAATTCCTTGAATTCATCGTTACATCATACGTTGATGTAAATAAAGATCAAGGCCTAGTTATTATATCCCAGAACTACTCTACTGGTTACGAAGAAACACGTTACCAATTTTACCGAAAATCAAAAAACAAATTTCGGTAACAAGTGTATCAGTTTTGTTAACCTAAAAATAGATGAACACAGCCGTTATAATTATTACTTCGACGAGTTTTGTGATATTTAAGATTAATATTACTTACTTCATAATATCAAACAAATTAAGGTGTAGATTACACCCGTGTTACCTCTTTTATTCGCTAATACTAACGATTAAAATAAAGTGTCAAAAATGTGTTTGTTTTTTTTAAACGTCTGCATGTTTATTTAAATTTTCGCGCGTGTATGAATTGATGCGTCGTTGCGGAAAAGCCGATTCAAGTGCCGCCTAGTGGATGCGCACTGTACTACTGACGTGTTCTACGGCGTCCTCCGACTTTATTCACGGAAAGTGTAACGCCATATTGCTTCCGTGAATTCTGTGAATTATTTGTCCATTTCTCTTCAATTATGACTACAATATAAAAATGAAGTGATTTAAATTATACCATAGTCAATTAGTGATTGAAGAAACACAGTTATTGGCGTCTCAGCTTCTGATTTTACGCGAAAAAGGTGAGTTTTATTCTTTCTTTGGTATGACTATATGGCCCAATATTCCACGGGAGTTCGATACGCTATGCGATAATGAAACTTAAAAAACGCGATTAAGGTTAATAATTGCACGGTTTTTGTTATGTTTATTTACATGAATTTGAAAAGTTATCGCGGTTTTCTCGTATGTATTATGGGGTTGTGAGAAGTAGTATCGCTCAGGGCGGGTTTGTCGTGTCGCTTAATGGTTATTAGTACATACACGTATGTAAGTACATGTGATTTGACATGAACGATCGGTTCTAGTGTAGCTTCAGCCGAGCGATATGTCCTACGAGAAGATGGAGGTGGTGAACCCAGCAGAGAAGGAGGCGAGCGAAGTGTTACATTCCCTACTGTCCGTGGAGCGCAGGAGCGTCGACAGCAAGGAAGCGATTATAGTTTCTATTCCGTCCGATCAAAACGGTGGAGGCGAGTATGGCGAAAGTGCCCAATGGCACACTCCTGTCATGGGACAACATTCAGTTTTTGAATTAGGCAACTCACAAAATATGCAACAACATGCTTACAATGGACATCAAGAACAGGTATTCTATGTTTTTATTATGTATTAACTTAAAATTTTCTGCTTTTTATATCAATTAACTAAACAATGACAAATTTTAGGTTCTTTGGCAAGGTCACACTATACAGGTGGAAAATGGAGATGGTAACATGCAAGGTATGCAGGGAACTTATAGTATATCATTTGAACCAAATGTTGATGGAGAAACTGGTGATATGGAAGTAGATACAAAACCAAAAGTTGAGAAGAAAGTTGGCACTAAGCGGAAGAAGAAAATGGCAGAATCAGATAGTGATGAAGATGTTTTTGACAACAAGTTAGAAGATAATCCTTCTCAGGTGATAAACTTTAAATTTTATTGTTATATAACCCTATTATATATTGTCACATAAATACCTCTGTAAGGCTCAGGGTTTCACAGTATTAATAAAGCAATATATTTATTTATTATACAATATATTATTAAACTAATAAGTAATAAAAAAATTACTTGTTTACAATAATTTAATTACTTTTGGTTGTAAGTTTGATTTAAGATTAAACGTTAGATTAGACTTAAGCTTGTGAATCCATTTAGAAATAACAGTATTGAAAAATTATTAATCAATACTATGGATACACTGATAAAAGAAACGATGATAAATAGATTAAAGAAATCTTACATAATATAGATTCTTAGGTATAATAGGATCTTGTTTAAACACAATGTTTTCATTATTTCAATATGTATCTATTCATAATAGTATTTTACATTGTAAATACCAATATTTTTCTCTATACAGATAAGACAACCAAATGGAATGCAAACTGTTATTTTATACCTCTCATTTAAAAGTATGATATATGTGTAATATAAAAATTATTGTTAGATTACCATGCATTTTTCAGGTAAAAGAAAGACTGAAAAGGGGATGTGATTGCAAAGATAACTGCTATAGAGGCCTCAATCCAGAAGCAGTCTATCGTCACAGACTCAATATAGCAGAACTAACAAAAAGTGAACATGATATGTACTTGATGGGCATTACTATGGCAAGTTTAGCAAATCCAGCTGAGACATCAAGGCATAAAGTAAGAAGGAGATTAAGAGCATGTTATGTGTACCAAGGAAGAAAGGTTTGCTTAGAGGCTTTTTTATATTTAGAGAATGTTACACATTATCAGTTAAAGAGAATCAGACAACATGTAATGACACATGGTGTTGCTCCCAGAATTCATGGTAATGTAGGCAAAAAACCATATAACACATTCACATTAGATATTTACAAGCATGCTACTAATTTTCTGAAAGAATATCTGAAACAGCATGCTTGCTCCCCTAAAGATGTGCAGCCTTCTGGAGAAGGTAGCAAAAAAACAAGCAAAACAGTTATTATACAAGGTGATTCTCGGAAGCATTTGTTTGAGGCTTACAAAGAATATGGGGAAATTTTGGAACCTGGTGTCAAGCTGATGGGTTATTCTACTTTCCGGGCATTTATGAAGGATCAGTTCCCACATGTTAAGTTTGCAACCAAAAAGCAGGACATACCAAAAGATTTAGTGCCATTCCGCAGTGGTAAGTGTATGACTTATGATAAAAATAAAGACCCTATTAGAATTCAACAAGAAAAGGAGAAGGCAGAGGCTAAAAAAGCAGCTTTGGATGCAAAGAAAAAGGAGGAACAAGAAAGGGAACAACATGCCCAACAAGAAGCACAGCAACAGCAGCAACAACAGCAGCAGCAGCAACAACAGCAGCAGCAGCAAGTACAACACCAACAGCAGCAACAACAAGTGCAGCAAGTGCAAGTGCAGCAACATCAACAGATGCAGAACCAAGGTCCACATGTTGTTATACACCAACAGCAACCTCAGCAGCAACAAACAATGCAGCAGCAAATGTTGGTGCCCCAAGTGAGCCAACACCAGCAAGTGCTGACACAACAAGTCAGTGGTGTACAGCAAGTTGCTCAGCAACACTGCGTCCAACCGCTAGGGGTTTCAGAGGATAGCGGTCAACCGGTTGAAATGGCACAACAAGTTATACCTCTAGCAGTTGTTCAACAACCTCAACAGGCTTATTTAGTTACACCTGTGTCCCATTTCCAGACCCGTGTTCAAGGAGCATGGTACAGACATTGACAGGAAAATACACCAGCATCTAAATCATAACAAGATGCTAAATAGTGTTATAAAAATTGAATTATTTGGGCATCGCTTGATGCTATTCACAGCTATATAGTTTGTGGCTTGCAAAAAATTGATTTTTACTGGTCACTGATATCCTTGGCAATAAGTTAGTGGATACTTAGGTTAACACCTTTTCAGTATTGAAAAATTTACTGATTTAAATGAGTATCTGTAAGTATAAACTTAATCATATTTTTACACAATTTACGTTAGATGTAGCTATGTAGTGTATTCTATATATTTTCATAGTTTTAAAAAGATTTGTTGTCTAAGAAGAATGTGGTAATTTGGTAGATAAGACAATCATATATATGCTGCTACAAGTATACTTGGTTATTATGGCAATCCCGCCTTCAGCTATTATTTGGTATTACTGTTATTATTGCTCATACAGGAGTAGTTTCATTATTCACTTCTATGTACTATTCTATCACATTCACTGTGTGCCCAGATGAATTAGACTTCTGTTTAGATTGTCACTATTTTTTTGTGTAATGCTTTCTGACATTTTGTGATTCATTTTATGTAGTCATCACAACTTGCTTGATGTTTGTTGGTATGTTTGTGTACTCACGGAAAGCAGTGCCTTGAAATAAAATGAGGAATTTTAATTCATAGCTGTGTGCATATACTGTTTAAATTAGATACTTAGGATATCATTTATGTAACTCTTAGTTTTTAACATTTCAAATACTTAGTTTCTGGAATGTTAGATTTTATATCTTTTATATTTTAAACATATCAAAATTATGTAATGGATGGCTTTTAAATGTATTTAATTATTCCTTTGTTACTAGAAAGACTTGAGATGACAGGTTTTAATAAAATAAATAGTCCTCCTATGCAGTCTGAACTTTTTAGTGGAATAGATTAATTTATAGAAAAAATAAGTGTGTGTAGAGTTCATAGTATTAGGTGTGTGCCCCATGTTTATATTGGGATTCATGATATTGGACTATGATAACATTGAAGTTGTGAATAAATTTATTCCTTTTATATTTTAAATATCATGTAAGTTGGGTGCAGTTTTTCAAAACTATCACTGCCAAGGTCAACATATATGCTTAAATTATAATATATGCAGTAATGTCAGTATATTGAATGATGGGCTAAGTTACCCATAATAATTACAAAGAATGAATTTTTTTCGAAAGCATTTGCTTAAAAAAATATATTTATAACTAACAATGTAGTTTTCAGTTCCTGTGAAGACAAAAAAAAAAGAAATGAAATTTAGTTTTAGTATATGATTATTTAGGAAACTACAAGCTGCTTTCTTTTACATTTCAATGAAACGAGAACATTGTTTTTAAAAAAATAATTCATAAATCATTATAATATCATTATTATCATATTTGAGACAAAGTTCAGCATAGCACCAACAAAAAATAACTGTGTATTCAATATTTGCGCTAAAAATAAATGTTAACAGTTTCTGTTTTAGATGCCAATAAAGTGAGACGAAACACTTTACACAAAAGCACTATTTTGCTTACATATTTCATTGATTTACTTTTATGTATATCCTAAAAATTTTAAATTTATACATAATATATTAATTTTAGCGAATTTGTACTGGTTCCATAATAGTGTTGGTAATCCGCAAATGGCTTTTAGGTGTAAAAATTGATTTTTAAAATCAGGTGATAGAATATCTCGTTGCAGTTATTTTTATGCAATGAATGGTTATTAAGTAAAAAATATCGAAAAAAAATCATTATTTTTCAAATATATATTTTCATACAAATTTTTAAGACCAAGCAACAATTGTGAAATTAAAATGTATCTTGACTCTTTTGTTTTAGTTAAGATGCCGAAGTTTGTAATTATTCGAGTACATGATAAGTGTGTAATCATATAACTATAGAGAGTACAGAATTGTGCCTAGAAATTATGCTTACCTATGTATTTTTATAGTGCAATAAAAAGGAAATTGTATGGTTCGAAGCGCTTTAAACTTATTATTGCTACAAATAGTATGACAGAGACATCCTTTCAAAATGTACTCACGACACGATACCCCGACTAAAGCAATTGCAATATGATATTTACATGCATTATTATACCAAATCCAATATACCATGCTATAATTTTTTACCAATACGGTCTAAACTCTATGTAACGACACTAAAGGGACTATACATTTTATGGAGTTATTGAATTGTCGTCAAATGGAAAGAGTGTATCATTGTATGGAAGGTAAGCGAAACCAATCTAAATCCACGTGATGTGTCTACAACAAACAACGTAACAAACTCCTTAAAACGTCTGTTTTAGGGAGTTTGTTAAGTTAAATCGAGTGACGTTACATGGAGTTTATACTGTAACTTAATTATTATTGTGGTCTGTAAACTGACGCACATGAACCCGGAGTATTTTGTGGTGACGATTGAAATCTAAGTGACAGTTAAGTGTTTATTTAAATACACGGAGATATATATCAAAACATGCTTCGAATCGTAGAATTTTGTCCGTAACATTATATTCGACATCAAACAAATGTTCCAAGATAATTCCGTAGGAAGACATAATGTGATAGAGAATAAAACTTTTTTACGCTATAACGTGGTTGGTTTATTTTACAAAAAACAAGATTCTTTTCACACAATTATGAAACGCGACTTCAGTCGCATTGAAAGTGAAATTTATTTCTAGTTATTTATTTTGATATTAAAACACTACTAAACATTTTTTTTAAATATATTAAAAACCTAAACTAAAAGTATATGTTATATAAATAACAAGCTGTTGCCTGCGCTATCACGCGCGTAAAAAAACATTGTCGTTGTTATGGAAACAAAGGAAAAAACTGTCAATCTAAACGTCACATTACAACAAACATATTTACAGATGTACTAACCTAACTACAACTATCAAAAAATGCTACTCGACGCGGCATGGTGTCAAGAAAGCTGCATTTCCCGAATGGTTATACTTTAACTTTAGGGGAGAAAAGAACCAGCATGCCCAAAAAAAATCATTCATGAAATAATCCAACTTGTCGATTTTTTCGAATTTTATTTTACATAAACCTGGCCTGAACAACCCCTAACCATGACAAGAATTCATCAGTAAAGCATTTTTTTAGTTATAGCGACACTAACGAACGATTAATCGGTTTTATGTAAATCGTTCAATCAAATTAGGAACCTTTTCCGTTTAAAGTCTGTTAAAAAGTCAAGATTATTCGAATTTCTCAAACTGGGAGACGAGGGAGTGATGTGGACCGCCACCCACGCCATCCTTTCCTGTAATTGATCGGCCGGCGCACTCGCAGCCGGAGACTGTCCGTCGGGGGTGTTCGCTTCGCCTCGGCGGCTTAATAAATTCAGCGCGTCGTCCATTTGTAAACAAAAGTCATTGTTTCCTCGCCAATCGGTCAGTGCGAGTATGCTGAGTTGCGCCGGCGGCCGTACGCCTTCTGTCTGGTATCGATTGATCTAGCGACATGAAGTTTTGGAAGTGCTGCATCGGACGCGAGCGTCATTCTACCCCTTTGCGTGAGTTTTTTTTATATAGGAAAAAAAATTATAGTCGAAACTTTTAATCCCAGAAAAGTATTAATCTCATATGTAAAATAATTAAATAAAATGTCTTATAATTTAAACTGGGGAAATCGATAATAACATCTATTTTCGTACATTTATCTTTTTATTTTTTTAAGTTGTTTTTACTTAAAAGTAGTCAGTCTTGATACACATACAATCGACAGTTACCTACAGTGTTATATTACATTTAACGTCCGAGAGCTTCAATGTACAGTTTATTGACTACTTATTCAAATATTATAACGGCCTTGTCTCAATCGAATGGTGAAATTATTATAGACCAAATGTCAGTGTATGTAAATTTGTGTTAATGTGCATTCATTTCTAGTCTTAAAATTTTTGATATATCTTACAGATTTAAGACGTATCTCTTTGCAATGCATCCTTGCGTGGGAACGCTGCTCTGATGAGCATTTACCATTTAAGTATTCTTATTAGACCGCAAATGGTTAGCGCATGGCCGTTAGCAGTGCATTTTTATAGGTTTACCATCACATAAAAGTTTAAAGCATGCACACTGCCCCACGTCTTTAGTCCTTTCGCGAACAGTAATAAAAAAGAAACCAAGAATTTGGTGCAGCTACGTATCTGTATATTTTCCATATTCATCTTATACTTTAGTCTTTTCGTATGCTTTCATTATACTTCCTTTTTAATTGGGCGTTGCGACGTAGATGCACAATTTGCGCGTCTTGTCTGTTTTTATGGAGCAAAATGTGTCAGTTGGCTTTTGAACCGCAACATTTTTTTAAAAGGAATAAAAATGAATAACACACAACTATAAAAAAGGTCTTTTCATAACTTTTACATTCTAGTTCAAACTGGGCTGTCATACTTAGTATTTGAAAAGATTGTTGAAGTAAAAACTTCTTTAGGCGTGTCAAGAGATTTTTGACAGGGAAAAATTATATCGATTTTCGTCACCGACAACCTGATGTTCATAGTATGCCTTACATATATGGCGACGACACATTACATTTTAATATCATAAATTATTTAAAAAACTTTAAAATACTAAGTTCATACTTTTTTGTAATTATCACTTATATTGCCAGTCTCTTTGACTGCTAAGGTTTTTTATATGCTCAAGAATATGATAATATCTGACGCGTCAGTTTTATTTGTTCGCTGAAGAGAAGTAATATCAAGTGCTTAAGAGTGTGATCATCCTCATTGTTCTTAGCCCACTTTACGAGGCAGCTTTGTGGCTGTGTTAACGAGTGGACCTCGTTGACACGGACACAGACCCACGATGCGTTGCCTGCGTCGTTTGAGGTCATGCTCAGTTGATCCGTCCTATATAACTGACGGTCTTTGTACTCGGCCCTTGAAAATTAACCTTACGATTTACCTACTGCGTATGTTGTTACTGTGTTATTGTTTACATAAGTGTGCACTCTTGTCATTATATCGAAATGTATTTGAAAACATCATCGTGTACGTCGCAGACAATGGAAAGTTGAAGATTACTGCTGCTATTGGAAGACGCCAATTTGACTAATTTTTAAATTATTCTTTCCGCACATAAAATGTCTTTAAAACAAGTGTTAACCGTTTCATAAAAAGCTAAACGCCGCGAAGACCGTTCATTTTATGGCGCCGCTTCGTAAGCAGCCTAATTGACTGATCTATTTTGCGGTGATATATGCATGAATTAATAAAATAACGTCTCGTACCGATCGCTAGAAGTAGTAATTATAATAAAATAATTAGAAGGATGTTAATTTTGTTGTGTAATTTTAATCTAATACTTGCAACATTTAATTGTGTTATTAATTTGGGCAAATCACAAATTGATTGTTCTTCCTTATTTCTCAATTCCTTTATTCTTACTACATGTGGGTAACAGATTCATGTTATTGATGATTTTTATTTATTTATCCTCATCGCGTGATAGATAAGTATGGGTTTTATAAATTATATATTTTAGATTAAAATTCGATGAATTTTAGTTTTATGTAGCGTTTGTTAAATTATATCAAGTGTAGGTGGGATTTCCTTGATTTTTTTCAATTTTATACAGGATGATATCCTTATGAGTTGGCAATAGCACACGGGTCCGCTTGATTGCTATGCGCGCCACGAGCCAGCAACCGCCGCCGGCTTTTGTCCGCGCGCATTGTCCCCTTCCTTATGTTCGCTCCCGCTTTTACGGAATACCGGTACGCTTTTCAACGTTCACACGAAGGAAAGGAACCGTGGGTTAATTAAAAAATTGTGTTTAAGGTGACTTTAATGTTATATTAGTCTTTTAAGCTCTCATTTATTAAATAAAGTAAAACTTAACAAGAAATAATGACGTCTGTAATGGTGTTAAACAGTAATTTGTTACTGATTATACTTCAATAAGATCTGTCACCGTGGAATGGTTCGAAATGACAGAAAATTTAAAAGCGAAAATTCGATAAAATCAGTTTTATTTAACCGTCATTTGTTATGTTTTACAGTTTTGTAATAGACTGAAAAAACAATGACATCTTATTTGATTTGATCTGCAATTTTTTTAAGTGATCGTGGATGATCAATATCAGTAGATAATAATAGCTAAAAGTGTTTATATGAATATTATGTTAAATTTTAACAAAAATTGAGAGCTATTTCGATTGAACAGCGCACTTTAATGTTATAAAATCACATTTGCATTGCACCATTCCCGCAGCCCTGGTTTACGACTTTTTCAAACCAGGGCAGAAACTTGATAGTGGTGCGTGCTCCTCTAAATTTTTGTTAAAGGTCGACGGTAAGCAAAATAAAACAACCCTCTAGGATTTTGAACGCTAAGCTTTTTGTGTAGCTAGTTTTTTATTGTTAACCATGTTGTTTGTGCGTCCCCTGCCCCACGAAAATAAGTATATTTAAAAAAATCAAAATATGATATTAAGTTGTTTTTACATTGACTTTGAAAGATGTATAGCATGCACATGGATAATTTGAGTATTTTTTTTCAAAACTAGTTGGATACGGAACTAATGTAGCATGAGCTCGCAATATCAATGCTGTTTTAACTAACTCCTGGTGAAACACTACAACAATATCCTAAAATGATGCTTATCCACTTAAAAGTGATGGTAACATTGTGGTGGCCACTTCTTTGTGAAATGCTTTACAGCTTTCTCAGATCAGAGGAAATAATTGATGATGTGTACAGTGCACAACTTCGAACCGTGATAAAACTTCTTGCGAAACATTTCCAACTCGTTTATGGATATTCGTTATTGGTGCTCCATGATAACGCAAGAATTCACATTGCTAGAGAAACCAATTTAATATTACCGGACCTGCAGTAGAAATTATCCGTCATCCATACACGTTAAGGAATCCTTGATTATATTACATAACATTAACTATTTATTTTAGTTTA
>JAOCPS010000012.1:4008596-4032421 GCA_025505425.1 Graphium colonna
GATTTAAAAAAAACTGATCCGATTTTTATTAAAAAAATTGTGGGACCGGTTCGGGAGTATACCACCCTATCAGATAAAAAACGAATATCAGATAAATATGTGCGAACATTTCTTTTTTTTTTTTGATTTAAGAAGAATACCGTATAAGATAAAAAAAATATTTTAAAATCGGTTCATAGATGACGGAGATATGCGTGAACATACATAAAAATTAGAACCTTGTACCTTTTTTTTTAGTCGGTTAAAAAGGTAAAATAACTCTATTCCTATCTTCATGTGCGTTAGGTTTTTTTTAGCATAAATTTTTTAACGATTCTATTTGTTGGGACTAGGATCTGGTGGTGAAGGGCAATTTAAAAACACTTGACTTTATGCTTAATATATATCTACACACACTGCACTATTACATATCTAAAATATGTTATGTTTATAACCCTAAGATGTTTTATTCGTGCCTAGATGAGTAGTTAATTTTTATGATAGAAAAAATCATCTGTTTACATTCAAATAAACGTTCTAATATTCTAAAACTATCATTTCAAAGTGTTGCCTGCCATTACTTATATATTCAACCTCCAACATAAGTTCATATTTATTAATCGAAAATGTATAAAGGCAATATGTAAAAAATTATAAACGGAGCAGTCATTTTGCGATATATTGTCACATATAGTGCCGGTCAAGAAAGAATGGGGATGACCCCTCGCTGCATTGCCGACTCATAGCTGTCAAATCGCAAAATGTAGTACTTTCTGACAGATCTTTGACAACTCGAGGTCCATGTCGCACATTGTCAGTTGAATAACATAATATACATATTTGTTATTTTATAACACGGAGGTGAAGTCTGTGCGGCATGCGCGGTTTATGAATCGGTACGTAAATATTTAAATAGCCATCGGTCCGTGCGTCCGGCCGTTTGATTGTCTCATTGTCTGCCGAAATAGGCATTGCCTGTTCTGGATCCTTGACTCGATTACATTGCCTGTATACTAGCCAATAAACCAATTCGATAAAACCGATTTCAATATGAATAAAAACATGTCAATGGAAATACTTTTAATATTAGCCAGCTGTTCTCCAACGGTCAAAACTGGGCTATTTTTTTTATACATCCTTTTAACCGACCTCTTTTTAACCGACTGAAAAAAGGAGAAGGGTTCTCGATTCGAATGTTTATGTTTTTTTATGTACGTTCGCGCATGTCTCCGCCATTTATGAGCTGATTTCAAAAAATCTTTGTTTATCTTATAGAGTATTTCTTCCGAAATAGTAGTAGAAATTTTCAGGAAAATCGGTTCTGTAGTTTTTCTTTCAAATCAAAATAACAAAATTGATCTTATGTATTTTTCCGCGATCTTCGTCATTTATAAACCAATTTAAATTTTTTTATATGATGAACATTGTAGATAGTCACATAAAATTTCCAAAAAACTCGGTTCATTAGTTATTTTTTTTATGTTTGGGAATGATCACACATATCTCCGCAACTTATGAACTGATTTGAAAAAATATTATATTGTCTGATAGAGTACACTTTCACAACGGTCCTATAAAATATGTATAAAAATCGGATTAGTAGTTTGTTTTTAAAATCACTCCACTCCGCCAGAGACAGAAACACATAGAGGAAGATCGTTTAGATAGAGAGATAATGAGATATAATGATCAGAAGGGTGGTCACAACCCTCAGCATCGAGGAATTCGACGCAAGAAGGAGGAGGATTCAACTTAACAGATCCAAACCACTATTCTAATATTTATGAAAAGGAATTTAAACGTTGAACTTAATAGCATATATATATTATAGAGTCACGTAATGGACTTTCTGCATTAATGGGCTGAATATAGGCATATTATGGACAAAAAATGGAGTTTTAGAAAAGTGTTGCCCACCCTTGCAGAGGGTAGAATACAACCCGGCAGGTGCTATGGTTCTGCAGGTGCAACTAATGGGCAGGTGTTAGGATGCAAATGCCCTATCCACTACAAATCTTGGATTATATTTTATTTTAACTAGATTAAATAGTAAGTTTAAGAAACCAATAGGTAAAACCTTTTAAGAAAAATAATAAAGAAAGAATGGGTTCCTTGCGTAGGTATGTAGATATTTCGTTCTCCACTAGCATTGAGACCTTAATTTTTTCGCGCAATAAACATTGATTTAATAAAAATATAAATGTAGTATATAAAATATATGTATATATAAAGTTAGATAACCATAAAAATAAGCGATATTTGAATACAAGTTTAAAATAACTAGTAGTTGGTGTTTCTATCGGTTTAAATAAACACGCCTGTGGTAGGTAAACAGATAAACAACACTTGTCATTAACGTTTGTTTTTTATTATGTATTTTCAAGCATATCTCTATCATTTATGAACTGATTTGAAAAATTATTACTTTGTCTGATAGAGTATTTCTCCGAAATAGTCCGGTAATTTTTTTTAAAAAAAATCCGTCCAGTAGTTTATTTTTTAAATCAAAATAATAAAATTTATTTTATGTATGTTCCAGCGTATCTCAGTTATTTATGAACTGATTTTGAAAACTCTTTTTTTATTTGAGAGAGTATTTTTTCGAAATGTTCCTCTAAAATTTTCAGAAAAATCGGTTTCGTAGTTTTTTTTATTAAAATATGAAATTTGTTTGCACATATCTCAACCACTTATGAATTGATTATGAAAATTAATTTTTTATCTGATACTTTTAAAATGGTATCACAATTTTTTATGAAAATCGGATCAGCAGTTTGTTTATAAATCAAAATAACGGAGAAGATATATTTGTAAAGGACACTTTTAAAGCGTTTAGTTGGTTCTTGTAATTTTTTGTAATAATGAACTTGTAAGGTAACGGCCATATAACGTGACTTTGGATAAAGACCAAATTCTATCCGATTAGCGAAAAATTATGACATCATTTACTACCTGACATATTGTATTAGGTCATTAGCGTTGAAAGGTTCAATCTGTTATATAGTTATCTATTTATATACGTTTGTTTGTAAAACGTTGATAAGCATAGTGGCTTCCGAGCTCCAGACGTCACTGATTGATATTAGCGAAACACGCGATCATCAGTTTTGTCGCCATAGCAAAAGCAAAAATTCTAAGAATAAATTGGTTTTTCGCAGCGATAGTCGCTTAAACATTTATTAAGGTTTTTCGTGGTCTTCATTAATTATTTCTGTATAAATATTGGTAAACTTAATAAAGTACGCGTTATATATAACGTTATACACGTTATATATAATTATGTACATGAATTATACAATAACTATATATAACATTTTACAAAGTGACTGGTGCGTCACCTTCAATACTTTAGAACTTTATATTTGGAGAACACATATGAAAAATTAAAATATTATTAGAAATAAATATTGATAAACATTATTAGAAATAAATATTGATAAAATAATTTTTTTAACTTTACGTTATGTAAAGTTGAAAAATTTATTACGTAATTCATGCTCATCCGAGCCGGAGAAAAACGGAAGGCGAAGAGGCGGGTCGATTGTTGATCACAGCTGCTACACTTCATCATTAGAAAATTTGGGCTAAAAAATGCCCCTAATTTTATTACATACTATGATGAGATTCCTATAACGAGTTTTCTCTTTTAATGTAGTAGGCGACTCACCAATCATCCAGTATAGGTACTTTGCCATAAAAGACTGAACATCGCACGAGCGAGTACTTTGCGTCAGTGATGGATTATGCCTTCCAGTCCCAAGCACTATGCGCTTTGAAGAAAAATTGCACCTTTCAAAATTTCACCAACTAACGTACCACTGCCACAACGTATTTGACTTCAAATTCACATGACAATATTTTAGGTAAACGTTTTGATACTTCGCAACTGACACTGAAACTGATTTTTTAAGTGAAATAATGGAAGTTCTATGTCCGCCTGTGTGTATTTTTATGGGACATTATAAAATGCCTCTGCATTAAAAAAAAAATAACCTACTTAAAAGGGAGGGGTTATAAGTTTCACTGTATATATCTTTGTTATTTACTGTTTTACTGCCAATTTTCAAGTTTCCTTTTTATTGAAAGGATATTTTTTCATGGTAGGCTACTTATATATATAACTTTAAAAAAATAGTGTTACTTTATTTTTTTAAATCAAAATGAACATTTTCAGTCGGTTTTACTATTTTCGGTAACTAATAGTTATAACACATAACTTTAATAGATTGGAAGATGATTTCGTGCAGTCATTTGAAGTGCATACCTGAGCAAGTCCGAATACGTCATTCAATAAGGGCTCGATGTCCATGCAGAGGACCAATGATTTTTAAATTGATCATTCACGAATTTTCTTCTTAGTTGTATTGCGGAATTCAGTAGATAACCAAGAATTTTCCATTAATTATGGTATTTTTTTTTCTTGAATCAATATTTAATCGTCCAGGATAGTATTAAAACTATTTATTATGAAATGATGCAAACCTCACCATTGAATATCTCTATTTAATCATTCACGTTATCATATTTTCATACGCTTCAAATTTTGCCGCCCCCTGAAAATTTGCCGCCCTGTGCACTACACCCGAATGCCACTAATGCAAATCTGAGGCTGTGTGTGCTAACTTGATTGTGAACAAAACGACTAAGGTGTATTTCCTCGAAAAGCGTACATACTAACCTCTGCGGTAATATGTTTACGTACCTCTAAGGGCAGACACATTTAGTCTCGAATTCTAAAACAAAACTGATGTCATTGGAATTTAATTTTATACGATGTTCTTTTAATTTATACTACATATATAGATTATTTATCCAAATAAGTATCCATTGACTTTTAACATTTTTAGTAAGGTCAGCAAAACACCGGTTATTTTTTGGATAGCTGAATTACAATTTATATTATCCAGTTTGGAATTCGAATCTATAAAAAGAATTATATGAACACATGCCAAAATCTGATCTAAAATACAACAGCTAAATTAATTAGTAATGTAAGCACGGTAATAAACTCAGATGTTTTTATTAATATCATAAACAAACATTATGAACAGCTTTTATTTATTTTTATTCATAAACTAACGGCGAGGGAATACTTATATTTATGTAGTTGGCTACAAATTGAAAACAAATTTTAAAATGTTTATTTGTAAAATTAATATAAATTATCTTTTATGACTTGTTGCTTTATAAATAAGCGTTTTTATTTAGTCTGCCATTAGTCATAAGAAATTGATAATTCTTGCGTCAAATTATTCTCAAAAATTAATAGGATCTTGTCCTGATCAGGTTTATTATAGTTGTTTTTTTAAATCTTATGATGCAGTTTTAGTCTGTCTGTATTCTATCTGAGAATTTTTTGTCATTCTTTATAGCTTTTGTTTACAGGTATACTTTACAAGGGTATTTTAGTTTATCTTTCTCTTTCCACTGTAAAATTTCCTAAATCTCAAACATAAGCGTAGCAGTAATCTTTAATTTTTAATATGTACTCATAAAATATTTATTTCTACGGATAAATATAGTATATCCGCCGCATTCCGCCATTATGACAATGCATGGCATTCGCTCAGTGATAGGGTTTCTTTCTCACAAGCGTGAACTGTAATTACACCGGTCTGCGAGCCACCGGAAAGGATAATCTTAAATTATTGTGGTCGCCTGCCCTAATAAGTATGCATTCATACTTTCTTGTCAAGGATGTCATAATCCCTTCAGGGCCTTACAAATTGAGCACTTTAAAATATCACCAATCTTTGTTAAATTGATATTTAGAGTTAAATAAACCCTTGTCTCAATTTACACAGGACAAACCTTTCAAAGCAATTCCTTTAAGTTGCCGATAAACTTCAAATAATTTCGACAAACCATTTTCATCACAACTATTATCACGTTGTGTAACTTTTTAGTAAACATACATATCTACTACCGGACGTCGCAAACGTTGTTCTTTTCAATCTTTGCAAACAAAAAAAAATAACAGCGCAACGCTTTATCCAATCAGGCGCAAATTACAAAAAAAAAATCTACCTAAGAGTTTAGTGACATACACACGTACAGAAGAATTGTGTATATAAAGTTATCATACCGTTTTGCCAAAAATATTTCCTTAATAGGTAACCAAGCGACTCAACTTTAGACATTACGAACAAAAACTCGTTACCTCACCTGCCAACGTTCTTAAGTAGTTTACTCAAACATTGTTACACGTATTCCCGTGGGGGAAAAAAACTATTGGATTGTACTTTCATTTTTTGTTTACTTTGAAGGAAACAAATGGTGGCAACGTAAACAATGTTGCTATGAATAAGAAAACGCATAGCTCTGTTTCGAGTATCGGCCAACGCCTTCAATTAATGTTATTCAAATAAACGTCGGTTAGTTAATTAACTTTGCCTGACTGACTTTTGAAAAAATATTGCCAAAAGAGTTTTATATTTTACGGTATATTGGTTTGTATATTTTTCTTTTAAAAACATAGTTAATCACTTGCACTATTTTAATGAAGTTGGTTTTATTACTGAAATATAATATTTCATTAGTTTAACTCTCGGTTTTTATGTATTTGTTAATTAAATTTAACGGGATCAATAAGCATAGCTTATTAATATGAATATAAACATAACATTTGCGTTGAAAATCAATAAAAAAAAATATTTGAAAACATTTTTTTTCTCTCAAGATATAAGATTCCTGGCCTTGCCAAAAGATGTTTCATCTCTAAGCATACCTTACCGCATTATTTATGGGAAGCGCGCAGAGAATTTATTCGAATATGTACCTGCTGCACCTCGATGGCTGGCAGTCGATCACAGTTCGGTTTAGTCGTTATAAGGGAATTCAATTATCGTCAGTAGTATTTCCAGACATTCAAGATTAAGATATTCAAGAAAAGAGCTTATTTCTACATTAAAGGCCGGCAGCGGTTTTGTAACTCCTTTGGTACGAGTCCATGAGCGGCGGTGACCGCTTACCATCAGTTGACCCGCTTGCTCGTTTGCTTGAAGAAGGAGTTCAAAAAATTAATAAACACTAGAAATCTCTTTCATTTCACCATATTCCATACAATACTTTGTTGTTTATCTCGAATGTTGTTGTCGGTAGGCTAGGTTATTATGCTAGACGATTGTTTCGAACGTATTTCTTATCATTTAGGAATTGTTCAATTATTTTATGGATGAAAGAAAACTTTCCAGTCAAAAGTCTTTTCTGCAACGCTGACAACGTGTATATAAAATTTCACAACGGTCCGTTCAGATGTTCATTATGAAAATATGATATTATAAACGAATTGATTGCTCAATGTAGCTTCAGTTTTCATAAGATTAGGTTGTAATGTTTTTAAAGGGATTCAAGAGAACTTTAATATCATAAGGCACACATCTACGAACAGTTGTTCCGCCACACTGACGGGGGTAGCTGAGATATTTTTCAATAAAATATATAGCTACAATTTTATGTTTACAAGATAAATATTAAAATACACGTACGTCTAAGTAGTTCGTCCGCAAAAATGTTTGCTTAAGCTTACCCCATGTTATTACAAGACCTTAATAAGGCTTGGTTACTAAAAAATTAAATATAAGTCACACTCAAGTGTTCAAGAGATGAACAAAGATATATCAGTAACGAACGCATATTTTTTTTTTGATTTGTTCAAAATGTGTTTTTAATGTTAATCCAGCTATTCAAATATCTTTGTGAAATTTCGTCCAAATCCATTCATTAATTTTTTGGGTAAAAAACGTCGAAACACAAACTTTCTCCTTTTAATATAATAGTATATGTTTATTAGAAACACAAAAACATATTAAACTATTTTGTTATTACACATCACATTGATTTATATTTAACCGACTTTACAAAAGGAAGAAGGAAGGTTCTCATTTCGAATGTTTATATTTTTATGTACGTTCGCGCATATCTCCGCCGTTTATGAACCGATTTAAATTTTTTTTTTATGGTAGAGCATTCTTTGTAGATAATCACATAAAATATTTCTTGAAACTTGAAAAAATATGTTTTTATCTTATAGGTACACATCCACAATAGTCCCACAATTTTTGTTTATAAAAATCGGATTAGTAGTTTGTTTTTAAAATCAAAATAACGAAGAAGATATGTTTCGAAAGTACTGTTTTTAGGCGTTTAAAGTCCGTTTTTGTAGTTTTCTGTGAAAATAAACTTATTAAAAATATTGAGCAAATTGACGACTGTGACATTTATTAAAATGATACTTTTAAAAAAAATTCTAACTTAGAGAGAAAGAGTTAAAAATAGAAATCTTATCATTTATGTGGTACTTATTTTTAATTTACGTCTTCGTAAAGTTTATAATTTTTTAGAGTCAATCAAAAAGATTTACCACATATGGAATTCACACACTGGCAAACATATTTCATTTATTTTTTACATTGGCCAACAAATGATATTAGACGTAAGACGCATGAAATATTGACTTTCAGAAGCGGAGTGCGATGGGTGCGGCAGCGAGGGGGAGGAGGGGCGCAGCGTGGGGGAGCTGCTGCTACCGCAGTACGCCCTGGCCACCGGAGGCCTAGCCAAAGACCACAGGCCCCTCATCACCTTCCCCGACAACAACAACTTCCACCTGTTAAGCGCTTCCGAATACCGCCGTCTACTACTCTACCTCACTTCTGTGCCCTCGTAAGTATCGAAGTTATTTTATGTTTGAAGGATAATAAAAATATCTTACGATTTTCATAACATAATTACATTATGCTGGCAGTAAAGAGTTGTTTCAGAAAGAAATGTTTTACGTTATACACAACTCTTTGGGAATAAGATTTTTGACATGTGAATAATATTCGATTTAAAAATAAAACGGCTTAAATTAATAACAGATTTTGCTTTCATACTAATTTAATGGATGTATCATCCCATTAAGACAAATCGATTATTAGCAACAAACAAAACAATACTTTCTCTTGAAATATGCGTCTATTATTCTTAGTTTGATTTGGTTACATTATATATGAATCTCTTAGAATAAATGCATATCAGTTGGTTATTAGTGTAGGGGTTCTATTCTTGAACTTTTTGCATTTCTTTCGACGAAGTCCGAAACGAATTTTTCGTCAAATAAAAGAATCCTGTGCGTTCTGGCGGGTTTGTTTTTATTTCGAATTCGAGTTACTGCCGTGTAAAGGTAGATTTAGTGATCGTTAAAATAGAGTGATGTATGGCGTGCAGAAAGTAGGGCGTGCCCAAGTTTAGCTCAATCAACAGCATTCTGTTTACATTAGCTGATTGCACGTGTTTACAACCGCCAAGAATGCTCTGGATTATCGATTTTTACTGTACGCCGTTTTCAATTTACAATCAGTTCCTGCACACACGTAAGCGTACAAATTGAAAGAAATGGCCAGTGTAAATGGTAATTGACGTATCCGATACCCATCTTGCGCACATGTGACACAGCATCTTTTTTTTTCTTTCATGTAAATGATGACAAACGAGCAGACAATTCATCTGATGTTAAGTGATCCTGCCACCCATGGACACAGACAAAATCCGGTGAGTTGCGAGTGCGTTGTCAGCCTGGAAGATTAGACAGGAAAGGTTTCTTAGATAGAATGGGTTGGAATTAAAAATCTGGTGTGGAAATAATTATAAAATGAAGGGAAGAATAGTCATTCTTCAACACTAAAAATGGTGCATACTTCCGCGTGCGACGGGCGCGGCCGCAAAAGTGCAGAAAAAGTTGTGAAAAGATGTTTATGCTCTACCATTTTAAATTATTAAACATTGCTCGCAGATTTAACAAACATGAATAATTTTTTTTAATGGTAAATCGACAGCGGGTATTTAGGAATTTTTTTTGTAGAGTGAAAGGCAAACGAACAATCGCACACCTAATGATAAGCTATCAATGCCGCCCATGATGGGATTCTGCAATACCAGACCAGGTACAAGAGTGTTGCCGCCCTTTTTTTCTTGAAGGTCTCCACTTCGTATCGTATTTAGGGGGTTCAGTTAAAAATGCGTAAAAAATAACTTGCGCAAAAAATAACCTGTTTTTCTGATTATTGGACTTTCCAAGATATCATAGTTCAAAACTGTTTTTGTGTTAGCCACGCCTAATGTTAATTTACGGATGTAAAAAATTATATTGCCCGAAGAGTATTTAAAAGCTTATTTACTTTTTATGTATGCAAGGTACAAAACAATATATTTTACTTGTGACAATGTGTACATACAGTACGAGTATAATGATGATTGTTTAAGAAGTGAAGGATTAAAACTATTACAAATGCATTTCTCATATATAATATTAGGATTAATGGTATTATTATTGAAACACGATAAAATCATTCATTATCTATAACTGGCGTATAACCAATTTTACTTATTGATCTCAAACGAGATACGAAACTCGTTGGTGACAAAATAATTTTCTTTTATATTTTTCCGCCAATTGTCTTTAAGACGCTTAGTCTCGTCGTTTTATTGTAAGAAAACAAAAAGAAATTCCATTCGCCGTTAGATACCCTCATTGTCAGCACTTTATAAAGTGATCGGTTTTTCGTCACTTATATTTAACGCGCCTTTCTTTGTCTTTTTCAGATTATTAGAAGCCGAAATGGGCTTCCACATAATCATAGATCGAAGGAAAGACAGATGGAATTCAGTTAAAGCAGTATTAATAAGGATATCAGTAAGTGTTAGCTTTTTTACGTGACACATTATATTTCCGGGTAATTACTACCAACAGGAATGGTATTGAAAATAGATTATTAAAATTAGACTAACAACAGCACTATGGCCACGCAGTTGTGTCAAATTCAAAATATCTTTATTCACATAGACGCTTACGCGTTCTTATCACACTTAATTTTTACATTGTAATTAATAGTTCGAAAGGCCAGCTACTGCTAGTCCGGAAGACAGTCTGTTGAGAAGAGCGAGAAACTCAACAGTTGCTCTTTTTAAATAATATTTTTTACAAAATGTATTACACAATAATTCGTTTTGCTTGTTCAATAATCAACAGTATACATATACACGTAAATAGTCAAATTATTCTTTAAAAGTATAGTACGCTTAACGTACAAGAGTAATTCTTATTTTGTTTTTAAATTTATCAGACGGACGATCTTACATAGCATGCAGTATTTTATTATATATGCGTACACCTAGCCCCATGAATGATTTGCTTGTCTTTTGGAAACGAAAGCTAGGACTTAACAGTTGGTTGTCATTTCTTGTATTAAATTGATGTCTGTCACTATTTTTTAAATGACCATGAATATTTTTCTGGACAGATAAAATATTACAATAAATTTATTGAGAAGCAACCATGAGTATATCATTTTCCTTAAAAAGTTCCTGCAGCAATGTGGTTATTGCTCGAATCGCTCATTTTGTACGACAAAGATAGTATTTATGCCTACTGCGCTACCCCATAGCAGAATACAATACGACGAGATGCTATGAATGTAACTAAAATAAACAAGACGAGCAGTATCATTTAAGTATTGAGCAATGCTATAATAAGCTTTACTTAAAGGCTTTTTTTAAATTTTACGTTAAAATTTTTCATAATATATAAAATGCCACCAAAAAAAACTAACCTCAATAAAGTAAAAATCGAAAACATTTTATCGATCGTTTCCAGTGTGATGTCAAGTTTAAATCCCAATCAGGTGGATTTTATACCAGCTATAACGTATCCTTCTCTATTCGTCAATTATAATTTTAGTGTATTTTATAGTTTACTGTACTATAATTTAACGTATATCTTAGCCACATCAACGGCCATGCGTTGCCGTGGGTAAGGTGTAATTATTTTTTTTAATTCAAGAAGAAAGTTTTTATTTAAAGTGTTGTTTATTCATTCTAGGAGTTTTTTCCGGGCATGATCCACTCAGTGTACGTTCTCCGGCCGGCCAGTTTCCTTCAAAAAGCGTTGTCTGAAGTCAGTAGCAAGCTGTTCAAAGAGGAGTTCAGGTTTCGCGTCCTCGTGTGTTCATGCATCGAGGAGTTGTACGAACACTTCGACAGGTCGCAGCTGACGCCCGATCTTGGTGGCGAGCTCCAGTATTCACACTCAGAGTGGATACAGCAGAGAATAGTAAGTAAAAAAATATTACATCGGCTTGAGCCATGGGCTTACATTATTCAAATGATATAATGAATTTTGATTGTGGAAATTCGTGTATTTAGTCTGTGAAATTAATATAATAAGACGTAATTTAAGAGACAATGCATTAATTCTCCTATATAAAATACATTTGAATGCCGAGATTCAATCAATACTTGTTGTTTACAAGAATGTTATAAATGGTTAAAAAAATATTAATAAAGGTGATAATAAGAAGTAACAGAATTAAGCCAAAACTTTTTTTTATTTTATTGCGATGACTGGTTGGCGCAGTTGCTAAGTCATTGGCCACGGCGTCCCAGGTCGTGGGTTCGATTCCCACACGGAGCAAATGTTTGTACGACCTACAAATACTTGTTTCGGATGTGGGTGTTTGTCTTTGTGCGATTTATGTTTGTAAAACGTCCTTTTAACACAAGACTTTGATCTTATAATAAGGGCAGCGTTTTTTTAAAAAATATATAAGTAAATAAAAAAAAATATTAAAAAATTATAATCTGTTTTAATACAACAAAAATAAAAAAAAATACTTTAGAAAGTTTTTGGCTTAATTCTGTTACTTCATATTACTCTTATTTTATTTTATTAATTTATAACATTATTTAACAAGTCTTTAAACTCTAATGATGATTTATTCTTGCGCACTGAATTCCTTGTGTGGATATTTTGGGAAATACCATAATGTGCCGATCGCCTTTATGGTAATCTGAAATTTATTATTCATTTTCTTTAAAACATGAAAATTAACATCGTTTTTTACTTAAACATTATGTCTTTACAGGCTTTAGAAAAATTTTCAACGCTGATGAAAGATATATCGACAAAGTTAGACGATTTCATGCACGGGATTGTAGACTGCGATATGGGCAATGACCCTACACAAACCAAAGAATTATTAGACTGTCAAGAAACAAGGTGAATGGCTTAAATATTAGACCAATGGAATGTTTCTTTAGAGCTGTAGTTTGTTTTCTTATGTCTAGTTTTAAGTAAATATTCAAAAACATTTCTCACTGTCATTTTAGATTAATATTAGTGTCTCTCAAAGTTTGAGGTTTATCCTTATTGGAATAGCTTGTAATTGTTTTATAATTTTCAGCGTTATATAGCTAATTTTTGTCAAGGATCAGTACCGCAGTTTGTGTATGCTATAAATTCAATGTAGAACCTTGTTATTTTTCTAGTTTTTCTATGAGTTGTTTATTTTTTATATTAAGGTCTTGTTAAGTTATTAATGTACAATTATGTTACGTGTTTTTCCAGGTATAAAGCTTTAAAAACCGAATTAGCGGCAGCGACCACGCAAGGCGAAGAGTTGCTGGCGCAAGTGAGGAAACCAAATCTTACGTATAATATTATAAGTCACGTGGCTGCAGTTGAGAGGTATATTTCTTTTTTTTTAGAATCACACTGTATATATCTTATATAAAGTATAAAATTACAATTATTTCTAATACTAAATCTTTATATATAATTTTTCATGTGGGTCACTGTACGCATTTAAAACCGTTGGGCTAATTTTAATGAAATTTAGTATGTGTGTGTGCGTTCAGGTGAGGGCCATGGAAAGTTTACATTTATAATGAGACTCGGTAGGTGGCTCTGTTATGAGAGATAGTTTGGCTAGGGCTACGTCTACTAGCAGGGCTATTCACAATCCTTCCGGATAGGGAATCGACTTGGATACGACAGCTTCTCACACGGAAAGAAATGAACGCAATTCACATTTTCGTTTGGATAAATTTGACATTCGTTTTCGAGAATAGTGGTAGTTTGCATCGGAAACTTTACGATAACTCTGAGGCTGGAAAAAACATAAGCAATAAAAAAGAGATAAATAAGCATTTTTAACACCCTTTAGTTAGCTTAACGTGTTTGTATGTATGTGTGTAACGGAATCTTTCAATGTAAATTTCATTAATTTAAAAATGTCTCATTGTTTTGAATATTTGCACATGTGTTAAGGACCACGGGACACAATAATTACAAAGAACATACAAAATTTAATAATATATAAAAACATTCAAAATAGTTTTGAAAAAGTTCCATGCAATGAAATATTTTTTTGTTTATGGAAAGGAAGACAAACGAGCAGATGGTTCACCTGATGGTAAGCAATCCTTTCGCCCATAGACAACCGCAACATCCGGAGAGTTGCGAGCGCGTTTTAACCTGGTAGATCGGATATTATAGGTTTATTGGATAGGATGGGGTCGGGATTAAGGATTTGGAGTAGATAGGAATAGGAAAAGAAAAGGGTAGACCAGGCCATCCGGCATCCCCAAATGTCATGCATACTTTATTTTATACTGACTTTATAAAGGGTTATATGTTTTTTAGTATATTTCTATAACTATAGTTTATTAATTATTAGGTAGTTAACATAAATTAATGCAATTATTTGTAACAACATTATGTGAAATTGTATAATCACTTGCATTTAATCTGTTAAACTAAATTTTTTGTGATTATTTCCTAAAAAATACTTTCACTGCGGGAGTGCTTTAAAATCAAATTTGTAGAGTAATTATTTCCATAATTCCTTACGACATAACGCTTTATGGCTTGATGTTTGAACAGGGAATTTAATTTAAAGTATAAATATATTACAAAATCGGTCACAGAGATTTTGAATGCAATTGAAACCGTTTTTGATGCATCGATTTTTCAATTCCGTTAAATATCTCCGAAACCCTTAACAAAAAGAACTTCTGTTGGAGTTAATGTAATGAGTGTAGTCTCCATAAAATATCAATTGAACTTGATGCAACTTGGTACGGTATGCAATGTAAAAATGGGCAATGCCTTTTGATTAGTTGCAATGGCCATGGAGTTAGGCGTTACAGCTAAATTGAGTTTCTAAGCGTTATTTAGGTTTATCTTTTACAACAACATAACGCAAAGTTGAACCAAGGTTGCAACAAAATTATTAGGTACTATAATCAAAATATAAAAAATAAATTAATGGACTTGCTACTTATCGAGGAAATCTCCATTATTTATTTCACAGAAAAAACAAGATCACAGAAATATAAGTGACCAACTTAAGGCGGGGTTCTCCTAAAAATATGATTTTGTAAATTGTATTTTGAAATACTACACTATAAAAATGTAAAAAAATAGCCATTTATATTTGAGATCTTTTCTTATCTCCGTCGAAAGTCCGTTACACAATTGGATAAACTTTATCTGATAGAAAAAAATGTCAAACATACCTCTATTCGTTATCTTAAAACCAATATTATTTAAATTGTACGAAATTTAACGAAAAGAAAATCAAACTAAAATATGTGTGAGTCGGTCTGAGAATATGTTGATGAATATGGAATGAGAAATATGTTGTATGTCGGTCATAATATTGACAATTTTTTCTCAAAATCAATAATTTTACGGCACCATTCGTTTCCGCTCCACTCCGACCGCACCGCGGCAACGTGATCGCTGTCCTTGTCATACCGGTGCGTTTGAGGACGGTTCTTTCTTTCACACAAGGATTGACAGCATTAGCATTGTACACTTGGGGAACCTCGCCTTAATGACATTGACGATAATATAAAATTTAAAATTCAATAAAATGGCATTTATAAAGTATGCTCGTAAAAACACTTATTTCCCAATTATGAAAATATATGAACTACATTAATAAAATATATTAATGTTATTTTATTGTATATTTTGAATAATATAATATATTTTTTTAAATTAAAAAATATTTGATGAATTTAAAGTTTTTTTTAATGTTGAGTTATTTTCTATGTTTATCTTTATAAACATTCCAGTATATGATCAGGATCGGAAGGCACTTCCCACTGATATTCGACAAGTTTATTTACACAGAAAATTACAAAATCCGACTTCAAACGCCTTTAAAAGTGTACTTTCGAAACAAATCTTTTCTATTATTTTAATTAAATAACAAACTACTGATCCGGTAAAAATTTTGTAGGAGCCATTGTGGAAGTAGGGTAGACTTCAGTCAAAACATCAGACAAAAAAATACTGTTTCAAATCAGTTCTAAACTTGCTAAGATATGTGCAAACATTTCTAGATTTTGTGAAAAAACAAAGTGATGAATCGATTTTTTTTTGAAAATTTGATGAAACTGTCTACGAAGAATGCTCTCAAATATTTTTTAAAAAAATATATAAAATCAATTTTGTTATATTCATTTAATAAAAACCACTGAAACTATTTTCCCGAAATTTTATGGGACCATTCCGGATGAATCCTATGAAAAAAAAAAGAATTTTTATCATCAGTTTATAAATGGCAGAGATATCTGCAAACGTACATAAAAAACATATAAAAATTCGAATTGAAAATCTTCCTCCTTTTTTGAAGTATGTTAAAAAAACTTTCTCTGTCGATTCCGTAACGGGAGGAAACGTGAATAACAAAGTCTATGATATTCAGGTCGAATACTTGACGAATGAAATCTTTCAGATGACGAGAGATCCTCGTGTTGTGTCCTAAATATTGTAAATAGCTTAGCAGGTCCATTACTACTCGTATATGTATATCATCCTTCTGTATGTGTATTAAGTCACTAAACACCTAAATGGCTGGACCGTTATTAATACAGTTCTGTGTGTGTTCGTGTGGGATTTCGGATGATCTCTAACAGTACCGTTGTCAACCCGGTGAATATTTTAATAATTATTTATATTTGCATTGTTTATCAATTTTATTAAGTTATTTGTAAAAAGTAGTAGATAATATTGAAAAATATAAACATCAGTAGTCCATTGATAGTAAAATGTTTTTCTTACTAGCATGCCATTGAATTTGTTTACAAAATATGTATAAACATGTAACCAAAGTTGGGTTTTAATATTCTATAGATAAAGCATTTGTACTTACGTCGTAAGAGTAATAAAGATTTATTAAGAATAAGCAAAATAAAAGCCATAAAGTTAATGTCGATTTATTGTTCAACACAATCGAACCATCAGTTGTAATAGTATCTGTTATATTTCCACAAATACTTCATTATTTTGAGGGCGAACATGTATATTATGTATAAACCATAGTTTACTATCCATACTGTATTCAGTAAATTATGGTACATATTTTTAATATATTGAAAAAAAAATAGGTAGAACAGAAACAAAAATAAAAACAATTAATCCCCAAAAATCAGCAAAGCATCTTTGAAAGATGATTTGAAATATTATAATAACTTCCTCTGCTTGTTGAAGGTTACTTGTCCAACTGGAAGAGACTGAAAAACAATTCGATAATTTTTGGCAAAAACATTCCACGAAATTGAATCACTGGTTGAAGTTTCGCACGTTTTTATTAAACTTCAAACAAATGCAGGTGAGTACGCTTATCTTCTAGTTATAAGGTTTTTATTTTAGATTTGCTAAGATGGTAAAGGTCTGAATTTAAATGATTTGTTTCTGTCCGGCGGCTTATTTCGGTTACGGAAATCGAACATGGGCGTTTTAGGTGAACATAGTCTATGAGATTCTGTCACATCTTTTATTGGTTTAAATATAAAAGCATCTGATGTTGACGCACGTTTCGCTACCAAATCCGATATATCCATAAATTTTTCATTGTTAATATTCGTTTCAAAATTCTCAACTCTTATATCTTTTCTCTTTTGGGCATCAAGTTGAAATGTCAACTTTTGTATTTTTCTTGTTTTATCCTCTAAACACGCTGTTAATTCCTCCGCTTGCTTTTTCTTTTTATTACATTCCTCTTGTAAAGATACAATTTTACGTTTACACGTCACTAACTCGGCCTTAAGCTTTTGCAGATTAAGATCATTTATTTCTTCTAAGTTCTGAAGCTTATCTCTTGAATGTTTTGCGAGACTTTCCTGGTACAAAGTTTCTTGTTCAATTTGATATGACCAAAAAGACATTGCTCTCATAGCTACATCCATGATCGTATCAGGCTTCATACCTGCCAAAACTATAGATTTAAAAGTTTCACTAGGTTTTAGATCTGCTTGTATAACGTCAAATTTATCACGTAGTTCATTTCCACATGCTGGACAAGTTAGGGAATTCTCTACATTTCTTTTAAATTCTTTTTGACCATGTTCTATGCAAAAAGCATGCGAGCAAGTAGTTACCCATGCTTGTTTCGTCAACGGTCGTCTGCATTTTCGAAAATTACACACCATGTCTAGCGTCATTATTCGTTTTAGGACCGTTCCACTATTTTTCGTGACACATTTTTGGTAAACAAAATTATTTAAGGTTATGTGTCAAAATAAGTTTTATTTTTAATAAATGTCAATCACATATTTTTTTAAAAAGTATATAAAAATTATAAACTGTTATATTGGGTGCATTCTGAAATGCGCTGCATGCAATAACTACATGTAGCGGTTAAAGTTTTTATCATAAGGAGCTTTAGCAGTTCTCAGCATTGGCGTCATCTTTTCGCGGAAACTTTAATGTAAATGACATACATTAATATTCCGATAAGTTTTATTGTAGAAAATTAGTATTTTTTATTAAATTTCAATTAAGGTTTATATTTACTTTTAAAGTTTACATTGACTATTTTTTAGAAATTGCTGAAGTAGAATAGATAAGATAAAACAAATTATTAACTATTTTTTGCCTTCTGATATTGCGAATTATAAGATTAATGACATATGAATGCGTTTATTTGTCGGAACGACTTTTCTCCGCGCAGCGTCTTGGCGCAGCCGGCGCCCGGTCTTAAGATGTAATAATGTGCTATTTAGAATAATTACATAATATTTAGAATTGAACTCACTGATACAGGACATATGTACACCCAATATTTTTTTAATTCTATATAATATGGTTGTAATTGTGGTTAGCTAGATTAAATTTGAAAATGGAATATGCGGGCGGAACAATAGAGGCGTTAAGATTTTAATATCGCTTTATAAACCTCCTGTAGAATTGAAGATGCTTTAATATGCAATCTAAAAAAACTACTAGTGAATACTATTTATTTCCCTATTGGACTATTCTCAATTATCTAATATCATAGATATTCACAGACATTGTTCAGTGTACTTATAATTTTCTTTGTTGATTATAGGCAACTCTAGACAATCATCTAAAGGCAGCGTGCGACATGACTGAAGTGGGCGAGACTGCGATCAGAGTAGAAAGCCTTATACAGGAAGCGAATGATTTTGAAAAGTTGTGTAACTGCGATCTCGATACTGCGTCGTCGATTATTGACGACGGTGCGTTTTTTTTAATATACCCCTATCAAAAATAACAATGGTTTGTGTTTACACATAGACAAAACTGATATTTAATGTTTTCTTGTCTTCTTATAATAATTTTTCTTCGTTTTATTATTATCTATTTTTTAAATAGCTAGTTCTGACAACCTATTTATTCTTTATCCATAGGAGAAAAACTAATGAAGGATCCCCTTAGTTCTGTGGACCACATAGAGTCTAAATGCGAGGAGTTAAGACGGACGAGCGCTTTACTTATTGATAAGATACAGAAAAGAAACTTGCTATTGACCAAAGCTCGGGAGTTGATGGACAGAATAGATAAGGTAATGTTTAGAATATTTGTTTTATTAATGTTGTAGTATTTTCGAAGAAGGTACAGGAAGCGGAAGGGTTTAGAGATAAAAGTTATAAAGATGTTGAGGTCAAATAATAATTATAACATTTTAATTGGGCTAATTTGCAATACTAATTTGGTTTCTGTTTTTTTTAATGGTCTGGACAAACGAGCATACGGTTCACCTGATGGTAAGCGATCCCGTCGCCTGTAGACACTCGCAACATTCGAAGAGTTGCGAGTGCATTGTCAACATGGGATATTGGATAGGATTGGGTCGGGTTTAACGATTTGGAGGGGATAGGAATAGGAAAAGAAAAGAGTAAACATGGCCATCCGGCATCCCCAAAAGTCATGCATACTTTATTTTGTGCCGACTTTATAAAGGGCGGTGGTACCTCCCCGGTTTTCTAGCATACAGTTTGTCTTATAACCTTAGAAGGGTTTCAGTAACAAATTTGTTTTTTCTAAATTAATATATAATAAATTAATCTTAAGTATTCATTTGTTACATTGTTGTTGAGGTCACAGTCATTTTTTTAATAAAATAAAACGAAACCACACAACAATATAATTATACTCGTACGATTAATTTAAACATAAACCCTACATCTATTATTTTATATATGAATTTTTAATGGTATTATTTCTCGTCTAAAAAAGGCAAACGAATGGTGTGCTACTGGCGTAGAAATATTGGCAGGGGAAGGTGGGCTCATAGCCGTGGACAAATTACTGGAAGATGCCAAATGTTTTGGTTTAACGGCGCCCGAACAATTTCGCGATATGCTGCTTCAGTCAGCGACGCAGGAAACTAGAGCGCTCGTTGCACAGGTGAGATTTATGTGCATTGCTTATCTATATTAATAAAGCTCTAATATTATAAAGCTGAAGAGTTTGTTTGGTTGGTTGGTTGAACGTGCTAATCTCAGGAACTACTGGTTTAGTCAATTTATCGTGGAAGGCTTAAGGCTATTTCACTTCACGCTATGACCAATAGGAACGGAGCATCAATTAAAAAAACATGCAAACGGGAAAAATTTTTCGCGGGTTAAAACCACAGATCAGCTAGTTAATATATTAAATGGGGAAAGTTAGTTTGTCCCTTAGTTGAGGTTCAACGGCCCAACTAATTAATAGATCAAAAACAAAAAAACTCTGCATGCACGTTGTAAAAATTACAAGAACATTTGAACTTTTGATATTAAAAAAGCACTGTGGAAGGGTACAAAATATTGTAAATGGTTGTCATTTCGGAAAAAGTTAACTATCGGAAAAAAATAATTATTTATTATCGACAGAGAAGCGGCAGCTTAATATTAAAATGTATATATTTGTTATTCTGTGATATTAATACATTAAACAGAACATACATACGTGTACAGAAAATTTATTGTACTTTTTATAAAATATATACGCTTATTTTTGACTCGTTAAATAGATCTGCGTTAAGAATTATGATTACTATATATTAATTATGTTGCGATAAAATGTAGGGTAAGTCAGCATATTAACCTTTACCCAAAAACCTAAAACTAATAACCTTCAACCTCGAATTAGTCTACTCGAATTAAATCTATTATTGTTTTTTTTTGTTGTATATTTACTATATATATTTATTTATTTTAGATATAGAGGCATTAGTGAAGATGCGTTAAGTATTTATACCTAGGCCATTTGGTTCATTTTTTAAATTTCCCGCTATTATTTTTTTACTTAGAGCACAGTACATCCATGCTGACATATACATATATATTTAATATATTCCATGTATAGCGCTTTCCATTATAAAGCCGGTATTTTGTACCATCAGCGATTATTTTTTTGGTAAAAATTATTTTATATCCTTTAAATCTGATATTTCCAACTGATTTTTAGTCGCTTACATAACTATTATTCGCGATCGATTCAGTTATTCAACAAGTTGTATTTAACAATGTAGGGGAACCTGTTGAATAACATCTCCATTTTTATAAATGTTAACGTATTTCACCTGTCTACAGTCAAGGTGTACAGATAAGTCGGATTAAACGTACTTGAGAGATATGGATGTCGTGTAGGCGAGAAGTGTATTAAGAACGTGCAAAATGCCGAACCGTAAATCCTGCCCACGTAAGTGGGTTATGTTATTGGACGTACGATTTTTTTGTTCATTTACAAGGCTGTGAAAGATAAACTTTATATTAGGCATGGGACATTACAATGATTTTTCACTTGCTATCGGTTATATAACGTTCTTATTGTGGGCAACGATAACGGTATATAACCGATAGCAAGTGAAAAAACAGTGAAATGCCCCAGGCGTACTTTATATGCGTATCGCATTATAATATTTTTTAGTTTATATTTAGACAAGTGGGATTTTGGTACTTTTTTGCTTTATACGTTACACCCTTATTTCTTAATTAAGAATATTTTAACTATATTATTGTAAACATAATTAAGTACCGCTAATACTTCTCTTTTTTGCCAATTCATTATCATATAATACAATTTTGCAAACTCAGTATTTGTAATCAATAAATTACGGGAGACAGATTGATTATTCTTCTTGCCTCTCCAACTAGTGAAGGTCCAGTTGTCAGCTTGGCAAAGTCCTCACTACTCTAAGCCCTGAGGAATAGCTCAGCTGTCCCTGCTATGCCGGTCCACTCTTGGATTTTTTTTAGCCAAGATTTTTTCCTTCGACCGACTTTTCGTTTTTTTGCTACTTTACCCATCATTATAAGCTGCACGAGGTCGTACCTTGGATGTCTCAATATGACCCAGACAACGCTCCTGATTTACTCGTCGAAAAACCTCGACATTGGTTACTTTCTGATAAAACAACAGATTTGATAAAACATATTCAGCTTAATTTTGCAAATGCCATATATTAAAGTTGTAAGCAATAGTTAATTAATTTTCTCTCTTTTTATAATTTATTTTATTAATAGCTTACATTTTATAAAATAAAATCGTCTGTAACATAGTTCGTTTTCTAAGTCTACGGTAAAACTGCTGTTTAGATGGCCAGGGTATACAGGTTTACAGCTCTGTGTAAAATGTTATTGAATATTTATTACTCTACTAAACTTAATCCTTTTGAGGTAGAGAGGCTAACGTTGTGTTGCGGTAAATATTAATCGCCGGTTTAAGAGACCGGTTTAAGAAATTAGAAAGTTTATGCACCGGAGGCAAATATATATTTACTTAAACTTAACATAAATCCAAAACAGTCACTAAAACAATTAACAGTTTTTAGGGTCCTTTAATCCACTAGGAACCCTTTTAGTTTTCAAGTTATGTAAAAATATTTTTTTTAATATTTTTCTTCATGTGCGTGCCCAACACGCTCTTAGCCGGTTTTTTATATAGAAAGGAAGACAAACAAGCAGACGGTATGATGGCAGACCTGATGATAAGCTATCCCGTCGCCCATAGACACACGCAACATCCGGAGAGTCGTGAGTACTTTATCAACCTGGGAAATTGAATAGAATAGATTTATTGGATAGGATGGGATTGGAATTTGGACGGAAAGGATGGGAACAGAAAAGGGTAGGGTCATTCGACAATACTTTATTTTATGCGGGCGAACGCGGCCAACGCGGAAATGCAGCAAATGTTGTGAAAAAATGTTATGCTCTACCTCTTAGCAAAATCGTATTAACTCATCGATGTGACCCGTTATTTTTTTTAAAAAGTATATTTGCTTAAAGGATTACTTTATCGTTTTCTACTTTGTAATTTTTAATTAAAAGCACGTGGTAAACCAGGACTTAAAATTGACATTAGAAAATGAACAATTTCACCGTGTTGGCGCCGGGGATCAAACTCAGGTTTGCCTTGAGTAAACAGAATTGTAGGCGAACGCCCGGACACCGTACCACGGCTTTTTTTAGGGTTCCGCAGTCCACTAGGAACCCTTATAATTTCATCATGTCTGTCCGTCCGGGTTCGTACTCCGCCGTTTCTGCACTGATCGTCACGAAAATTGGTGGACAGATGTATATTGAAGATCCAAAGATTGGTTTTTAAAATTATGTAATTTTTTTTCATACAAGGAAAGAAAGATATTCCTAACCCCGTACAACGAAAAAGATTTTTTTTTACTTACTTCATCGTGTGGGGTATCGTTGGAAAGGTCTCTTATAATCTAACAAAAACTTCTTAGAAACCATGTGGATGAAACCCCCAATTCTAAGATATCTTAATA
>JAOCPS010000012.1:4032521-4044624 GCA_025505425.1 Graphium colonna
ACTTTACAAAGGGCGGTGGTACTTCCCCGGACGAGCGTGGCCTTAAAAGTGCAGCAAAAGCTGTCAAAGGATGTCATGATTAGAATGTCTGATATTCAGTGAAATTATTTTGCTAGTAAGGTTACAGTCAATGTATGTGTAGGGACATGTAATTTCTAAAAAAAAATCGTACAAAGTAACAGACTCCTAATATTTTTTTAAAAACATTTATTTGTCATCTGTTAGGACATTTCAAGTAATATCTTATCAATTTACCTTTCAATAGCACTTCTATAGTGAGTGAATACTACTTTTAAACATATGCTTCAAAGTAACGTTTTATTTTTAGCCCCCAAAGAAGTACTTGAAGATTATTTATGATTCAAACGTCAATAAGATATCAAAGTATCGTGATATTGAACAGCTATTTCTGCACTTACTTATTTCGTGTCGGAAGCTAATCTAATAAAGGTTTGATTCTGATCTATTTATTTACCGAAATTAAGAAAGTTTTTGTTGTTAGCTAATAAAATTACCAAAGCGTTGGATATAATAACGTAATGAGTTTATTTATTACTGTTTCACGCTGCGCTTCGTCACGTGTAATTTAAGAAATACTGGCAGAGATGATTAGACGCCTCCGCGCCGTGTCGGATCTTCGTAGTAACAAAAGAATGCGTGTTTGTTCTGGATATTTACCAACAATGTGCAATAGTGTTGAATGGATTTCTTTAACCACGTTCCCCGGTGTTTGTAATTATTCCTATTACGGTACAGTTTATTTTGGTGTTATGTCAGCGTTTTTGTTTGCTCTATTATGTCACACTGTGGCGATAGCTTTTAATAGTTTAAAAGAGTAGGTGAAATTGGCTAAATCTAAGTATATTTAACAAAAATCTCCTCACGTACTATAATATTGAAATCTTGTATTGCAAGGACGTTTTTAGACATAAACGGTCGAACCAATTATCTGTAGGTCATCTAAATATTAATCGAGTAGTTGTCGAACCCACGACCTGCGAGTCTTCGTCTTTGAAGATTTGTCAACTGTGCAATTCGTGAGTGTTGACAATTTTTCATTACTTAATAGACTTAAATTTTTAATAGTCTTCGATAATATCCATTATTCCTCGGAAACTTCTCGAACTTGTCGTTCCTCGATTCAACTTTTCGTATCGTTTTATAATATTTTTTGTGTGTTCGATTACTCGCTCTTGTCCGCCGGAGGATTTCCTACTTGTGGTGTCGGCGAGCGTGGCGGGACCGCGAGCGGACTCGAGCAGTCTGTCCGATGAGCCATAGCGCGGCGGTCCTGCCGCCACGCTTGCGCGATCTCCGCATCTCTCGTGCTACCCTGGTACTTGTTCGAACTACGAATTAAAAGGTCAATGTGATTTAATTCAATTTGTGCGTACATTTTGTGTCGAGACTTGGTGCATTCGAGACGGATCAATTGGTGATGGATTCGAGTATAGTTGAGTGGTACAGTTGAGCGTTAAGGTCGTCCTGATGAAGCGCGCGACGTGGGTGGATGTGGAAACGGGCGGCCGGCTCGGCTGCAACGGCGAGATCTTCTGGAGCGAGTGCGCCGAGTGTGACTGCGCCTACTGCAACCCCAACTACGTCTGCGTGTGTGGTAGCGATAAGGTATAACCATCACAAACTAGACTAATACTTTCCAAGACTCTAGAATATGCTGCTGCTCTGGTTGTCTGACTTTATCGAGGGTGTAACTAACTTAAGGAAACTAGACTTCTAGGGATCTAGTAATATGCTAAATGTCTACCTAAAATAAAATTGGTACAGAGTTGTCTCTACTCGTCATAGAGCGTTCAGTCCAACTCTGTTAATATCTACGAAAACAGTGAATAATTATTTACCTGCCCACAATAAGGAACTAGTTGGAAAGTGGCGTGTTGTTAAAATATTTCATGTTGTTTTTCGTGCCTGCTAGTTTCTTTTTTCTTATCGAATCTAGAATTTTTAATGTAATATGTTTTTTAAACACGCGACGGAAGGCCGAATTTACTGTGTATCAAGGCTTCGTGGAGGGAAATTGTTTTTTTGCGTGCTCTCTAAATAAATGTTTTGTAAGTTTACTTAGTAGTCATTAATTGTTGAATCTGTTGTATAAACGTTAATTAAAAAATATTACATTTACATGATATTTTCTGCTTCGAGTTGCAGTTGCGATATTTTTGGAATAACAATTTTTTACCGTATGCCGTTTTAAGGTTAACCTGATAAGGAGGTATAGCCACACTATCGTGTCATGACATTAACAAATATTTGGCCATTTTTTACACTGAACAATGTCGCGAAAACGTATCCGAATTTTTTGCGCCGTTCACTTCGAGTGAAGATCAAATTTAATGTTCTATTTTATTCCTTTTTTTGATATTTTACATTCATAACGTTCTCCATGAAGACCTGCTTTCTACAAATCACCGCAAGATGGGCGTAATCTCGAGCCTGCGTTGAATGGTGTTTATTACTCAAATTGTTTTTTTTTTTCATTTCACCAAGTGAAAATGTATGTTAATGCTTTTATAATTTTACTATAACCACAAGCACAGTTCGGTGTATTGTAATTGACATTGGAGTATATGAGAATTTGATTTCATTTTAATTTTTGAGAGTAGTTAGAGAACCTATAATTAAAATTACCTAATAATTTCGATCAGCAAATCGTTTCTAATAAGTTTATAATTGACCTGTTATGTAATCAAATTAGAAATAACTTGTGGAGAAAATATTATTTACTCATAACAAAAATTATTTAGGTAGCGCAAAATAACTTGTAACACTTTGATGTATGATTATTTCATATTGTACCGTAACAGCATTGAATTGATCATTCATCTTAGATATGTCACATATTAAAATAAAATTTTGAGCAGGGCACTAATATATTGTCTCTCACATCAATAGTTTCTTTTTTTTTTATTCTTAGGGTAGCGGAAGACTGCCCATTATATAATTTATATAGTTTTAAGTTATAATTTTCGCCCATAAAAACTTGAACCATTCGAAGAGTTGCAATTGTGACACCATCCTCAAAGAGATACACCTCGAAAACATTGATATCGGGCAAATTTTTAATATATCCCTGAATGTATAAGGGCTAAAATGCATAATCACAACTTTACAGTAAAGGCTCCGAAAGTTTCCATCTGTTATAATGTAGTTATTAAACAGTTTCTTTTGTTAAAACCAAAGTTTACGAAACTGCACGTTTACCAAGATAACTATTCCCCTTATTTATGTCATCATGTTTTTATGGAGGTATTTTAGTTACTTTTTTATTGCACATTGGCCTTTTAACGTTAATTATGGGTATATGGCAAGTGTTTTATTTTAAAAAGCTAATTTTTAAAATAAAACACTTGCCCGTTATACATAGGTAATGCTTAATTCAATAAATGTGGGTCACTTTACGAATTACGTGTTTTATTGCCAAATTCACTAAATTCCGCTTTCTAAAAAACTCTGGATAAATGTCGGATTTTGTCTTTTTTCTTATTTATAAAATACCGAATTATAGTAAGTATATATTTAAAAAAAAAATGTTGATACATAGTCTGTTTTGCGCGGGAGTTGCTTCGTTCGACGTATAAGTGTCTAACTGCCTAATTGGCCAAAAACAAACATAATATTGCGAGAACTCCCCGAATATGTCTTAAACTACTGTTAAGACCTTGTACGTTTAAAATCTCGCTATAAAGGCCGCTATATTGTAATGAAAATAGAGATTCCGTGTAGGAATTCTTATAACTAGCATAGTTAATTATATCACTAAGATGCATTTACCACAAAAAAGACGAAATTGTTAATTAGGCCCTTGTACATGGGACCCATCGATATATTAACTTTTACATTATACCAGATGTGTGATGTAGGAATATCTCATAGGATGAATCCCCAACAATTGATGCTGTACTTTCACACTATGTTTTTCTAGTTTTCTAAAATAATTAATTTAAAATATTTAATAAATCAACAGTAGGTACACAATATCATATATTTGATCTTAACGTATTAATGAAAAACAGATGTTCAATCGGATAACACGGTATCGGAGCAAACGCGCTAAACCGTTCCACGGCCACTTGAAAGTGGTTAAGTTTAACTACTCGACCAGTAGACAAACAGTTGACGTTGCATATGATTTGTTTGACGTGGGCGTTGTCAAGTATGTGTTGAACGTGATGTAAGCCCTTTTTGAAGTTACGTTACACCATCGCTGAACCATGTAGTATATGATAAACTAGCGGCCGCCAAAATGTTATTGCACTACATTTTAAATAGTAAGCACTATATTTATTTCTGACGAAACAAACATGTTATGTATCTACGTTTTATTTTTTGAGACGGTGAAATTCACCTTTAAACCTTTAATGGATGGTAATCTTGTAAATTAGATGCGACATATGAAGTCCGATAAATCGACGTTGTTTAAAAACCTTAAATTGACTGATGTAATTTTAAAGGTGTTTGAACAAGCCAGATAGGTTTTGTTCTTTCCTTTTTTAACTGTAAGCAGTTCACCCGCAAGTGTGAGTGAGACGTAAATACTAACATATATATTTTTTTAACAATACATGAATAACAATTTTTTCAGACTCCAAATTTAATTATTTTTCAGCCAGCGTTCTTATGCTGAATGACCTTTAAGAAATTATCTTTCTATACATTAATTGCATGGCATCTTTAGGCTTTGTCCATATCAATGTTTTTGCAAAATTCTATGATGATCACTTGAATAGTTGTAAAATCATTAAAAATCAACAAATTGACATTCGTATTTATATTACTTGATTGGTGTGTCACCTAGTATATCTAAGGGGAGGTACTCAAATATCATCATATGTAGGTAATAAAATTATGGCATTGTTTTGAAACAATTTTTTAAATAAACAGGTAAAGCGTGGACATGATGCCGTAACGAACAGATGGCCAGCTGGCGCAGTTCATCGACCCGAAAACGGTGTCGGCTAGGATGTCCATGGCTTTTGTAAATAATTACTCAACTTTCGATTAACTTTACCTAGTGGTCAATTAATATTTTTTTTGCTTTTAATATTACATTTATTCTTTATATATGGTCCCGATATATAACATCTTCGAATATTAAAGATGACTCACCGGTCAACCTGCATAAGGATTATAATATCCTGATAATATTTTATTTCAATGCTGAATTTACGGTCACGCAAGTTTAGTTATGGACACTACTAGAGTGACTATTTATATCAAATATGAAGTGTACAAGCGTATACTCAGTTACAGACGGCAAATTAAATTTGACCCTCTATTTGACACGACCTAAAAGATCAGGCTCATGTTACATTTAACCAGCTCCAAAGTGGCCACTATTCAAGCCATTTCACCTTGCATTAAGGAGGGCTTACGTTCACGTGTCAATATAATTCTATATAATAATATCCATTCAATGTATATCTTCTTGTTTGTCAGGTTTTCTCTTACATTTAAAGTCCATGTTTTGCCCCGGTTTCGAATCCGCGTCTCGACTTCACAAACCCCGGTAAATCTACTAGTAACAGTCCATTGGCCTGTTGGGCAATGTTATACAAATTTGTTTGTATAAGTATAAAAGCTAACGTGCAACTGGCTGCATAACACACAACGTACGATAAAAAAAAACCTAACAAATTACAGATTACTCCGTATTAACTGTATTAGCCGACTTATCTTCACGGCATTAACTTCGGGGGCTATGTACTCCAGTTATCAGCCTGCGAGGCTTTGTTCCCAAAAGCGAGTTCGTTGACATCTACTCTTATGAACATAAAACACAACGACTACGCGTTATACAGATTTTATTACGTTCTTAATTACTTTCATGGCGATTTCAGATGTTATCTAATAAAAACGTAAGTAAGCCTAATTGAATTGAAATCACACACAATTTTTAGAGTATTTTGAATAAACGTTGTCAACGATTGATGCGTAAAAGATTATAGAGAAAAAAGACATAAATCAAGGAAAATAATCCCCATCATAATCATCATGGAGAGAAATAAGGCCAGACGATCGTCCAAACTCGACTTTCAGACGTATAAATATATCGAAAAATTAAGGATAATGCAGAAAAATAAAAAAGGACCAGAGATATCCCGGACCCTAAAAATGTGTAATACATTAACTCGAGCCAATGCGCATGCGAAAACTAGATAACGAAAAGAATAATATATACCACTAAGATATATGATATCATATGGTCTATAAATATAAAGAGTTATATAATTTTTTTTTCTCATAACCATTTAGAAAATATGAATATTAAATAGGTACCTATTTAATTAACGCACATTTAGCAACTGTTATGTTTTAGCATAAAAACTGTTGCGAGGCAGTTTTTTATATAGTCTTCTAAATTTACGAATAATAAAAAAAATCTGTTACACTTTTAGTTGAGTAAAAAGTATAAATTCTTCCCGGCCAAGTTTAAAGCCAGTTTTCTACAGTAAATACCGGCAATGTATCGAACCAATTTTTTTATTATTATTTCAAAACTATCATCGGCGGCTTATTATGGAAGAATATGGTAAAATTTCTAAACGCTATACGGGCAGAAATGCACGGTTCCCATATGCAACTCTAGACAAAGGCGAACGAGACGGGTGGAAAAAAAAGCGTGTAAAGTTGCACTATCCTCTTGTATTGTGGAATGAGAGCCATTGTACGCGGCACAGCATAAAGCCTAGTGGATGAGGAAAGGCGTCTTTTTGTGGCAAGTTTCTTTCACAGGGTTCACGTGAAAAGGGCTCTAGAAGTAACTAGGATATTACGCGCTCCAACTATGCCTTCTAAGACGATATCCTTGTGAACACTGACTTTAATCATGCTCACAGTCAAGACACAGGTGTCAGTCACCTACGATATAAAAGCAGAGCACTCGGTTCTCATCATATTTATGTAATATTATATGGTACATATTTTTCACCCAAATTTTTCAATATATGAATTAAGTGTGGCTGTGATCAGCTGGAACGTGCGAGGCCGTCAATCCTTTCCTCCGCCTTCCATCACACACCAGCCACGCCATGTCCGCCCGGACGAGCATGAATGACGTAATTAATTTTTTAACTTTAGGTTATGTTTACACAGTGGTAAATCAATATTTATTTTTAATAATATTTTTATTCGGTATGTATAATATGTGACTCTTCAGTCACTCTGTATAGCAATATTTTCGTTGTAGCGAAAATTTATGTGAAAAAAAGCGACACTGCATATGTATTGCTATATAGCTCGTATTTTCAGCTCGGCGCATTTACATGAAAACATACGGACTATGATTTTAGCACAATAGCGTTTTAGTCACAGATTTTTTTTTTGTTGTTAAACAAAGAGATATCGCATATACACTTTTTCAAAATACTATCACAGAAATAATTATTCTAAAACGTGTTTTAATTCTACTCTCGAGTAAGGTGTTACTTTACACTACCGACACTAATAAATGTCAAAATATTGTTTTCGATTTCTTGTGTAATTAATTACAAAGACTTCGTGCAATATGAAAAAGTGTTCAGTCACAAAGTAAATTCTTATTATATTTTTTTTAATTGCACATTTAATTCAGATTTAAATCCAGTGTTAATGGTAATTATATGAGTAGGCCTTAAAAACTATTGATGACTTTATACTTATCACAATATTGCAGTACAGTTTTTTTTATTGTAATGCAATAATGTGATCCAATTAAATCAACCAATTAAAATAAAATCAGAACGTTAAAAAAAATGTGTCAAGATATAATAGTAGCAGTAAGCCTTCTTAGAATTGTATTTTGTCATCAATATACGTTCTATGCCATATTCTTATGTACAATCATTAAACAATAATATTAAATTTTATATCGGTTCTGTTAGGATTATTTAACTGTAATTATATTTGACTACCAGTGCAAAACAGTGGCGAGCAGCGAAGCAACGAAGAGCAAGCTTGTGTGTAATATTTACATTCATCCCTACTCCTTTGCTTCTTACTACGATGGATAAGCGTTTAATTTTATAAAGGATTTTAAATAAAAAAAAATATTTGCATACAATTTTCTACATGTGTGTGTTAATGTTGAAAATAGTACTGGTTAAGACAACAATAAAGTCTCTAAGTTTAGAAAAAACAACACAGTTGACATTTTAATGTTATTTTGAATATTTATTTCATAACTTCTATTCGTATCTTGCAAAGATTTATTGCAATAAGTTATTAATTTTTATAATTAATTTTTATTTTAGAAAGTTGATGTAAGTTTTCTGTTTTTGATAAAGATTTTCTATCAGTAATTTTGAGTTTCAAAAATAAAAAAACAACAGTTCATAATTATTTCAAACACTGATCATTCAAAAACATTGAAGAAGCGTAAAATAAATACGAATGAAAAAAATACAAATATGAATGCATTATGATTGCCATCATTTAATAAAATATAATAAATTGAATTATAATTATTACTTAAAGGTCAATAAACTTATCTAAAAGTCCATAGACAACAAAAATAATGCCTTTCGTATTGATAATTTATAATGTAAAAGTACAGCTAAAATGTCACACACATGTGATTAAATACTTATGGATTTTCGTAAGATTGTAGTTTATAGCGCCTAGTCATGTAAAAGTATATTGGCAAATTGATACTTAATATATTTGTCATACCATCAAAAAGATATTTCTATACAACTCTACAAGTTGATGATCTATGATTTGCACATTACAAAGTAACGTAAATGGACAGTTAGTCGAACGATGAAGATTGAATGTTTTTATTGCTGTTTCGTTGAACGGTAAACTTATATCCGATTCACGAAAAAAGTGGAACGCCTAGTTTTAGTCTTTGCTTTTTTCTATAAATAATGGGATTTAGACATAGGAGTATGTAGAGGGAGAGCCGGATGAGCCGTGCTTATTCGCCGACCGAAATTCTGGACTGGACGTCCAAGAACCTTCACATGAAGGACTAGGCCCCCCTGGAAAATATCCCTAGATACGCCAATTTATTTAAAACTTATTTAAGCATAATAGAGAGGCGTTAAAAGTATTTATATTTTTTTGCTTTTATATTCTTTTATTATTTATATCCATAACATCCCGTTCTTAGGAAACGAAATAATTCTAAGGCTGACATAATATTACTAATAATTATTTTGAAAATATAGACGACGAAAGAAAAGATTACACTTGAAGTTTGTTTCTAGATCCTGAGTGAAATCAGGTACTTGCTTATGTAGTGCTTGTATTTATACTTTTACCGTGTAGCAGTTTGTACAACTATGATTTGTCTAGTTACATTAATTAATTAAAACTAACAAAATTAATGGATGAAAATACATGAGATTTAAGACTACTTTTCTTAAATAAAGTCTTAAGGATCGCAGAAAAGTAATTAAGTTGCGATCCATAAGATCTCTCATACAAGTATACAATAGTCTTCAGCTAAGATTTAGGTATGAAGTAATTTTTTATGGCAAGGAAGACAAATGAGCAGACGGTTCACCTGATGGTAAGCGATCCCGTCGCCCACAGACAAACGCAACATCCAGAGAGTTGCGAGTGCGTTGTCAACCTGGAAGATCGGATATAATAGGTTTATTGAATAGGATAGGGTCGGGATACAGGATTTGGAAGGGATAGGAAAAGGAAAAGAAAAGGGTCGACATGGCCATCCGGCATTCCCAACAGTCATGTATACTTTATTTTATGCCGACTTAATAAAGGACGGTAGTACTTCCCTGGGCGACCACGGCCGTAGAAGTGCAGCAAAAACTGTGAAAAGTTGTTATGCCCTACCTCTAAGAGGGTGCTAGTTCGCTACGGAAATGCAAAGGTACAAACATTACGACGATCATTTGGATATATAATGCCGATCAACTAAGAATGTGCATGACCCCTCGCTATATTGTTGAGTCATAGTTGTCAAACCGAAAAATGTAGTACTTTTGGACAGATCTCTGACAACTGGAGGTCAAAGTCGTGCACATTTTTAGTTCAATACACAGTATATATAATTGAAATTTTATCTTCCATCGTTTTACTTAAATTTTAAAGTAATTCAATGATCCGTTACGTTCAAATTTTGGCTTAAAGAAAACACGAGAACTATACTTTCTACATATACTTGATAAAATTAATATCTTTAAATTCAGAAGAGTAAACAGATTTCGGTGTAGCTTAAATGAAAAACAAAAGCGTTATCTTGGTCAAAGAATTTTTATTAAGAGTTAATTGTAAAATTTTAGTATGTAACGGAAATGCGCATAGCGTGCAACGGAAACATAACAGAATCGTGCCTCTCGTTGAAGTTATTTCATTTTACTTCGCGGCTTGGGTTAATTGCAATAATAAAATTGAAGAAAACAAAAAGTGAAGCACTATGTGATCCAAATAAGTAATTAAAATTAATTAAACTCGCTAACATTTGTATTTATTTCATTAAAGACCTTACCAACTTTTTAATTAAACTTCTTTAATCAAGTGAAAAAAAGTATTGAAATGTAGTTTTGAAGGCGGAAATACATAACGGATTATAAAAGTTCCCGCCGTTTTCGGCTTTTACGTCATCAATATAACCCACGTGTATATTATATTATTCGACATTCCATATTCAAAAAACTAATTTAAAACTAACAACAATACTGGTCGCGATCGACCGGGTGATCACGAAGAAAATGCGTCCCATCGATAGTGAAAACACTTCCTTCCGTGTCGTGGACGTGTCGTCGCCAAACGAGAAACCCGTCTCGTTTCGCTCGAGCGGATTGACCGATAAAGTTTTCGTGATACGGACCACTCGGCGGCCGGGCGCCCGTCACACCGAACGGTACAGTCGTTTTCCGATTTCTAACAGCCGCATTACCATATGTCGGCCGGCCTTTCACATCGTATTGGATAACTCACGCGAATTTATAGCCTAACATCTCTTCACATCTTTTGAAGCAATAAGCGAACCTAAGCTGTAACGCTCTGACTTTAGGTGTGAAGTCGCATAAGGTCACGACCCATGTCGTGCTTTATTTGTAACCCAGAGTAAAGTCGACGAGATATATTTTAATTGCTCGTTCCGGCGGTAAACCATTTCTCCAATTAAGGATGTACCCTATCGATTAAAGTATTACTTACAATAATACTTTTTTTGTAACTATATTCTTGTATAATGTGAAGTTGTCCACATGTTGAATGTGTCGGTTCGTTCGTATTACTCATCTACAGTGACAAAGTTATCATCTGCCACGATTGAAACTATTAAATCCATTAAAAACGGATGCCACTAGCTGTCACTATTTACATGTTTAAAAACGTGTGTGGGAGCTCGACGAGAAATTACGACTTTTTAATATTATTATAATTTATTTACATAATTGACCTACTTACGAATATTATGTGTTTGTGCTCAGTCTCACATAATCATTGTAAGATAGTAAACATCCGTAACTCATAGATGTCTAGATTTTTAGTAACCAGATATTTCGCGTATCTTTATTGAATACTTTTTTAATACATTATCATATTGCACTCTAGCCACTAATAGTACTTCTAAATTATCACACCATAGACTAGTTGACTTACTAGAAATTGCGCTAATATACTAAAGTCACTTAGGGTTGGTTCCGATCGAAACTATTCAGAAGATAAGCAAATATATAAATTACTTACTTAAATAACCGACAATGAAAAGGGAGCAAAAAGACTTGATACGAATAGGCAGCATCAAGAGTTGTTGTGAGAAAAAATCAGACCTTTGAAATTTACGAACAATTTAACGTAGTTGGTGAGTCCATCGTAATCTTTTTAACATACATATATTTGAATGGAATGAGCTATAGGCACATCTGCAATTGGTTAATCTAGGTTAGGATTATGAGTACTTTTAGAGGCTGATTCTTTAGCTAACTCATACACGGGCAAATTGGAGACGTACAAATAATGTGCATTGAAGTTAGTATAGGCCTCACATTCCACTATTAATTCTGATATTTAGCCCATAATATTCAAATTCAAAATATCTTTATTCCCATAGACGTTTACGCGTTCTTATGAAACGTCAAAATTTTACAGATATCAATGTTCGTGAAGAAGCTACCGCCAGCTCGGAAGGCAG
>JAOCPS010000012.1:4044724-4057693 GCA_025505425.1 Graphium colonna
CTGTATTAATTATAAAAAAATATTTCATTTGCTATCAAGACACTATATGGCATATCTATAACAATATTTTTTGTGACTATAATATTGTAAATTGACATTTTATATACATTATAAATTAATATATACATAACTATAATTTAATTTACCAGTTCAATCGAAGAATATTTGTGAAGATAGTACGAATTATGTTGTCGCCTGTGAAAGGTATTATTTTTAATATATTTGAAGTACTCGTTTCGCATTTCTTTTTTCAACAATTTTTGAACTTAACATTGTATAGAATATATATATGGATCGTGTTATTTCCCTCAATAAGTAATTACTATTTAACCATGGCCTAGGGGTAGGGCTTTGCTTTAAAAACCGGTTGTGGGTACTAATCCCACAAGGAAACAAGGACAAATGAGCCATGCGTCGGATGGGCATATAAAGAGTCGTTCCCAGTTGATATATAAACGACCCATTTTATATTGGTTCTTATTTTTATTCCAGGACGCTAATCCAAACGAGCTCGTGGGAGACGGCGCCTCTAACGGGAGTCGTGCGACCTCCTGCGCCGGGCCACAGGGCGGCCTCCTGCGAGGCCCACGAGGAGCCCTGCTGGTCCACCGACCCCTCGGACGACGAAGACGAGGAGGCCGACCACGCCCCGGTCAGTACTAACCACCTATTATGAGGATATGGGTTGAATGGTCTGGCCGTATTTGTGATTTGTAAGGATTGTATATTGCCGTTTTTTTTTCATTTGGGGATTTTAAAAATATATATCTGTAAAGTAATTTTATTTAAAAATTTTAAGGATTAATTGTAAAATGGAACTTATTTCGGATACGTAAATAATAATAATTCTGTACCCTCTACAGCGTTAACAGTTCTCCAATTTGTCAAAATAACTGATTGAATAATGACAGTAGCTCGAATTAATTACTTCAAGACGTCCGCCATCTTTATCTAGCTCGTGACCATTTAAACTGTGCGACCATTAATACTGTGTAAATAGGATTCGAAACGTCGGTTATTTATAAATCATATTAAAGACACAATGATATTCTTAAAAAGGTTTATTTAACAATTAATAATAAAAATTATAATGCCTGCGTAAAGAAATGAATCAACTTGTAAGGGTCCATTCAAGGGTGTAAACGCCCGGGCCAGTAGGAACTGCTTAAACGTAAATGTTGATATGAAGTGGTAGTACCGATCCAGGTTCTTTTTCTTTTCTTATGAATGTAATGAAGAGGTTTCTTTTGTTTGTTTCTTTATGCGCTTATCTCTCTTATACAACAAATTGTTTTAATATGTTAGGCAGATTTATCAGGAGTAATTTAAGTTATATAACAGCTAGCATCATAGCGTGCTGTCAGATAACTTAAACATTTAGAAATGTACAGATTATAATCCGAAAAATAAAACTGCGGGGAACAGCTGGATATTAAAAAAGCAATAACTTATTAGACTGACATTGGACCAATATCAGTACGAGGTCGAGTCATGCTTAAAATTATATTACGCATCTATTCGAAATATTCGTACATAATATTTATACTTCAAAAAATTGTTTAAAACGTTATGTTTAATTTTAAATATCAAAAACTCCAAAATATTTGGGGAATTTGTATTGGGATGTCTTTTTATAACGTCACAATTCGAGCTAAGCACAAGTAGTAAGATACTGTTTAAGAAAACAACAATTTAAGAAAAAATTATCTGGCTGTCTGTTTGGCAACAGCTAGTATAACATATTATTTGTTGGTAATAAGGTAGACTCCGTGACAATAAACAAAATTAAAAAAAAAACGCATAAAGAATATCACCAATTCTCTTTTGACACTAAAATGGCGTTTAATTTTAATTTTTTTTCTGTTTACTTGTTTTCTGTTAATCATTCTACCGTGATTAATATCTTTAAAAAGTCCGTTGATAGGCTAAAACTGACTCCAGTTTTATGCCAGTTACAACGTAACTTCATTAATGACGGTGGTATGTTTAAGAATGATTAAATTACTGGTTTCTTTAAAGAAATATAAACAAATGTACCTGGTCAGTGACACCGTTTCCATTGATTTTAAAACTTCAATTCAGTTTACCCAAAATAACCAGAGTTCAAATAATGCTGCCACCTATAAAACCGTTAATTAGTAGTGCAGTTCGTTGTATCGATGAACTACATACTAAGTACGAAACCTGTATACCATATAAGCTATAATAAAAAACCTAATATATGTATAGATCTTAACCCAGAAGCGAGCCATATTCTGGGTTTTCGTTTACTTTTTTTTTAGTTTTATTCCTTATATTAAAATTACCCCAGTGATTCTTTGTATCTTGATTCTTTACAATTATTTGTACAGTGTCGAATATATCTACAGTATTACATCAAATGATTTAATGCAAAGTACAAAAACACCTACAAAAATATTAGCGAAATATTAACTATCTAAAATCCGCCTCTAAACATTTTTTTTTTATCTTTACTTCTACAGGATTTGCTTTAGAAGAAGAATGCCAATCTCTATAATATCTATCTAGATGATGCCTTGAGTTTTAGTCACTCTTATTAATCGAACAGATCATACGCTAATACGGTAATTCAAAAAACAAAAGAAAATACTTAACTTTTACCAAAATAAAAATAAGAAAATATTGCATTGGCTACTAAGCAAAACATATATGTACCATAATATTTAAAGTTATATTTAAAACTTTAAATTTATTTATAATAGGAAATATATTCAATTTATTTATTAAACAATTCTGTCAATATCACTTTTACGTTTTAGATGGCTAAGGTGTAAGGTTGTGTATAATAAGGACATTGGTTAAATCTAAATGTTTTCCACGTTTCATATTTTTATCATGTGTTATTTTTTGTTTTAACATTATTATTATAATTTTACTTATAATCATTGTTTATAAACAGAGAATATTTAAAGCATTGGTGGTATTAGCAAAGTACTCATAAAAAAGCGTTACATACGATCTTCAAAAATATTGGTTACTAGATTTATTCAATGTCAAAATTAATTTATTTTCTCTTTATTAATACCAGCCCACAATATTTTTTTATAGAATTGTGAAATGTTATAACTTTTGTTTAACTTAAGATTTAACAAATCTTATCTTTGTGGTAATAATGTTCTACTAACAAATTGGTCACAGGCAGTAGTAATATTCTGCTTGATGTTGGGAAAGCTTGCTTAATTACGGGTCTCCTAATGGCAAATAATTTTGGGTTTGCAGTGTTGAGTGAAGTGAATCCCACTTTTTATATGTAAGTGTACTTTTATTCGAATGCAAACTAAATAATCACCGGGTAGCGCATGACCAAAGCTGGCAAATCTAAACGCACTTAACGCTTCCCGGATTAACCATTAGTAATGAAAAATTATGATATGATACCTAAAAATCCTGATTCGTGAATGTAGTCTGTTAAAAAATAGACATAGAAATAGTTTTAGCGCATCCGATCGTGAAAATATTCTCCACTGATATTAATATCCCACCTAGACCGATCGATATCAGTCACGCTGTCACTGCCTATTTAATTTAGCAAGACACCTATCATCGCTTATAGTTATATTTCAAAAATACAAAAGAGATTGATTGCAACTTTCGGGAATGGTTTCAGTCGCACAAAAACAATATTTCTTTCTTTTTTCGAAATGGCATAACCGTTCCTAAAAATTTAACGGCTTGTGCCGCCATTTTGCCGCGCATCGTGTGTTCAAAATGGCCGCTATGCTCTAAGTTGTGTTGTTCAACAGGTGACGGAGGCCGTCGGTCTCAACGGTACCATACACAGAATGGTACAGTTCTTTTCAGTATCGGGCTCGACACAAGCCAACTCCACGTTTTACGTGTCTCAGTACTGATAGAATAATATTAGCGAGCTCTATATCAGTACTGGCTTTGTACATAACGAAAAGAGACTGATTTATTATCCAAAGCTTAGAGTAACCAAAGACTACGAAGTTACGTGGATAATTCAGTTGTTTCGCTGAACATTAACTATCGTGTAAGTCATGTTTTGTTTGTTATGTCACTCATTGTCCGTGTGCTTTCCGATTATGTTTACTTATAAGCTTCGCTTTGAATAAATGTTATATTATTATTTATGATATTATTATATCTACAGACAACAATTATTTATATAATTATATAAGCGACAGATGTTAATAGGTTATATTAAACATTTATATCTTGTACATATACAACTATTTATTTCTTAATATAAATATATATGTTCGCACCACAAGTATATATAACAACTAACACCAACAATTGAACACAGCTGCGCTTGCGCCGTTAACTTGACACAGCTTTCAACGTTTAATGAAACTGCTTATGTCAGTGTTTTATATTTTTGCATGATCTTACCCAGCCGACTACAACACTCCAACTTTGATTCTTTTCTTTTTTTTCTATCCACTACTTTTCTTAATAGAAATTGTTTCTTTTTGTCTGATATTATTATCTTATTGGAAAGACATTTCAAAAAATACTCCAAACAATATTACACTTTAGGGTTACGTTAATAAACTGATTTATATTTTTAAACGAGCGATGTCCTAAAATTTTTTGAAGGAATCGTTATCCATTAGTATTTATTTGTAAATGAATCAAGATTTTTTCTTTATTGCATATTGTTTAAATACTTAAAATTTTATCATGTCCTCTTTTAAAAATCGCAAATCTCTATATACATATATGCGTTACACTTCTCATTGAATATAAATTTACCTACATTATATAAAATACTACGATATATAAGATACAAATTTATCAACATGATATATGTTACAAATTCTTCATAGGCTCATAAGCATGATATGACAACTGTCAGTCTTCGACTATTATCATATTCACTACTTCATCATATCCAAAACTATTTAAATCAATTCTAACTGTCAACAGCATCGATGTGCAAATTTCTGCGCTGTCTTTTACGTGCTTTATTAACGGTGATGGATGCTTGCATGTCTATTTGGTGTGTCAAATATGTGTGAAATTACTTCATAGTGCTCATGAGGCTCTAACATGAAATTAAATTAAAGCTAGAGGTCAGTCTTCTACAATTAGATTGCTACATTTTCTGAGTGTTCACAGTCAAAAGTATAATTCAAAGTGTGTTCCTTCGTTGACTAACAAAATTCCATTATTATATACATTATATTTCATACTCAGTAGTTGAAAGAAGTAAAAATCATTTATCTAAATTTTGTCTTTTGCCATGGTTTACAATTACAAATGTAAACAATGGCAAATTGCCATTGCCATTGTTTGCAATCACAAACTTACGTGTTTCATGGTTAGAGCAGCAATTAGTGGTGTAATCATTAAGTGGCCAGAAAAACATTTCATTATGACGTATTTAGGGTGATCGAAAGTTTAATAAACAAGGGGGATTTGGGTTGAGCAGGCGGTGGGGTGTGCCCTGGTGGCGCTATCGGAGTACACGGCGGTGGGGGCGAGCGAAGTATCGCTAAGGGAAGGCCAGCACGCCGAGCTACTCAAAGTCGGCTGCGCCGGCTGGTGGTACGTGCGTCTTGCAGGTAAGGGTTTAGAGCACAAATATCGGCGCGGGGAACTTAATTTATTTGAAACAGTTTATGGCATTTATGGGCGTCTAAATATTCAACCAGTTTGGCCAATTATGACGTCCGGAAACAGAAATGTCAAAAATCAGATGTGCCCCGATGAACTTTTATTTTCTAGTTATTTTTATAGAAAAAAGTAACTTAATAACAAAATTTTAATTTCAAGTTGAGTGTCTAAGGACAGCTATAAATCCCGAAGCAATGCATGTTGGCAATTTTTCGGCAATCTCACATAACAATTGTTTGTGTAAAAAAAACATTTCCTTTATGTAAATTTGTCCTTCAATACAGTATATACAGTATGTGTGACAGCTGAAATTACATTGCCGTAATGGAATATATTTTAATAATAATTTGGAAGGTGAAAAACTGTAAATCTTTGCGATGTTAATTGTACTTTAACAAGATAGAATTTTTGTAAAAGAATTGTAAATCCTGAACAAATACTATAAATATGTTCCGCTTTGCACAAAAGACTGCATTGAGCAATATGTGGCAGGGCATAACCTCTTTTCACAGCTTTCGCTATACTTCTCAGGCCACGGCTCGCCCGGAGATGTACCAGTGTACTGATACTTTTTACAAAATATGCGTAAAATAAAGTATGCAGGACTCTTGGTTACCGGATGGCCATTCCTACCTTTTTCTTTTTCTCCTCCTTTCCCCTCAAAATCCTTAATGCCGACTCGAACCTATCCAATAAATCTATTCTATCATATCTCCCAGGTTGACATCGCACTCGCGACTCGCTGATGTTGTATGGCCGACGGGATGCTTAACTTCAGATAAACCGTCTGCTCGTTTGTCTTCCATTCCATAAAAATGCAGATTGCCTAAATCAGGCATTGTTTGTCATCTCATGAATTTAGTGTAACATTAAATGCATCATACATCATATGATCACCAGGCGGGCAAGGCGAGGGCTGGGCGCCGGCCGCGTACTTGGACCAGCGCAAGACGTCGCGCTCGTCGAGCCGCTCGCACGACCGCCTGCACGACCACTAGCCAACCCCTCCGCCTGTGCTATGTAGTGTACAGGCACGAGCAAAACTCAAATGCGCCGCAATGAAGTTGACAATATGGCTGGCACATGTACAGTCGCGTGCTAAAATTGTTTTGTTTTTCAAAAAATTTAAATATAACATAGAATACCCCAATGTTCCCCAAAAGTAAACTAACACTTACTTTTACATAAGTTTTTGTTTACTCTGTTTATTCTCCTTTACACGGACTACGATTTTTTAAACCGGGGCAGAAAGGAAAATGCCCATTTTCATGTGGCATACCGAGTTGCATCAATATTTTTTTTTGAAGACTAGACTTATTATATTAACTCCTACTTTATTTTTGTAAAGAAAACCCGAGTTTCGGAAATATTTGATAAAATCGAAAAATTGATTTATAAAAAATTATTTCAATTGCATACTACACCTCTATGACAGATTGTGTAAACGTTATATAGATAAAGAAAAATTCGTACTTTTATACTTTAAATTAAATTCCCTGTTCAAATCTATGAAGCGTATTATCGTAATTAATTTTGGAAATAATTAATGTATAATTTTACTCTTGATGCATGAGAGTTTTTAGTGCCACTTTTGAGCATTGTCCTTTGAAAAAAATTTTTTTGCTCATCGCCTGTATAGGGGCACTCTACAGGCGATGAGCAAAAAAACAGCCCAACAAAATTCCGTATGCTTAGTCCTTTGTAAAGCAAGTTTTGTATTTTAACTACGATTTGTTATAATCTTGGCGCCTCGTGAAAGTAGGGCCCAGAGTAGAACCCACGCTTTGCCTCCCTGGGACCCGGGACTGCGTAAAAGAGAATAAAATTGAAACTACATCGGAAATGTATCAAGTTCTGCATTTAACTACTTATTCTGTTATCTTTCAAACTGTCTTTTCTAACAATCGAAACGAACTTCAGAGGCGTATTTAAGTATTGCATGTGCTATAATTAGGTTGATTTGGTTATATTGTTAAGTCTTTCCGTTCGGTATTAGTTTTATGTTGTATTAGCACAACTGTTAAATTGATCGATTCGATCGAATATTATCAACAAATTTAAAATTAACGCGTTATGTTTGGTTTATATCTGCTAAATTGTCGATTTAAATAATCCGACAGAAAAGTTCTGAAATCATAATGGAAGCCACAAAATTTTAAAGGTCGTTCGTGGAAGTGAGCTAAGCACTGACACCCCACTTGTTGTTGTTAATGTGAAATATTTACAGTAAAACAATAATATTGTTAATGTATGTAAATGTTTTAATGAAGCTTTATTGTAAAGTAGTGATAGGCGTAGTCCGTTAAAGTTGCGATTATCCAAAGCTATATATAGTGGCGTAGAGTTGTTGAACAGCCGAAAATGGACTCGTGTTTTTTGTCCCATGTAAATATCTCTGTCTTTATTTAATTGTAGTAATTTATTTGGACGCTAGTTGATTCTATAATTCTTACCTTTAAGTTGTCCATGACATGCTCACATAATTTTTGTTCTCCTTATTGTTTGTTTTTGTCTACTGTGTATTGTATGTGCCTGTATAGTCTGTGGTAAGCAAATCCTTTTTGTATTCATATCAATTCGTAAATATTGTAAATTTTGTGAGAGCTTTATCTGTTAGTGAAAATAATGAAAACATTATTATAAAAAAAGTAGTGAAAATTTTGCGATTATTAGAAGAAATTAATGACTTTTTATTGATGTGTCCGGCACATATTTCTTTTAAAGCATATCTTAAGTATTAATCCTATACTAGTCGGTGTGTTATTTTAAATCTTTGTATCCGTTAATCATATTAAATAAATTTTGTACCTCAGATAGTAGCATTTTCCCCTGTCATTGTGAACTTATGTATTATGTCGTTTTTATTTGTTCATTTATTGCTTATCGTTTCGTACCTGTCTTTGTAAAAAAAACAAAAATGAATGCCGATCATAAAAAAGTCACATATGAGGTGACCGCAATTACACAGACGTTGCCCATTTTTATTGTTTTATTTTACCTAAATACTTCAACCACTTAGCAGCAATATTTAACTTTTAGTTTCAGAAACATTTTATTTCAATTTATATATTTAGCTTAGATCATTGAAATCAATTGTAACGCTACTAAAATCAGTCATCATTTAATATTTTTGAATATATGTACTTCAATTCATGTTACATCAATAACATAAAAAAATATTTTCTATATATCATACTTACATCTTCATCGTCGAAAATCTCTCTCTCACATAACGTCCATTTTAAATTGCTTCTTTTTATTACAATTTTTACTTATTTTACGTATGTATTATGCTAAAAATATTAAAGTCTTGATCAGAATTGGAATAATAGATAAAGAGAATAACGTTCAATCTAGCTGCGAAAGAAATAAACATTTTATCTTAGCATTTAATTACAAGTAAGTATCACTCTTAATGTGTGTAGTTCCGTATGAAATAAGCAGAAGTGTTGTTTGGATTTTTTCGTAATTGCAGCTGTATACGTTATTTGCGACTATCACTGTGTTATTTACATTAATGTAGTTAGTTAGTCCAATTTCGTTATAACAAAATTATAAAACGATAAATTTCTACAGATGTTAATTATGTTAAATACCAAATGTTGCAATATGTCATAGACCAAAATAGTAAAAAAACATTTGCTCTGATGTAAAAGTTACCGTTTAAAAGTTCAAATTAAGATAGAGGGCTGTGAAATTTCTAGTAATGTATTTTATAATAATCTTTTAAAATACTTTAAACTTTATAGAGGTTTAGCCAATACCAACATATACCCATATACCCTTATCTAAAACGTAGAAATCAATTTACTATGCCATTTATGATCCGATTTCGAATGATACAGACTATTTAGCGTAATAAAAAAATAAATAAATAATCAAACATTAACCTTAACTTTAGTATTGATATAATATAAATAGTAGTAATATCCCAAAAAATAACTATCTAAAACAAATTCTAAATGTTGATGAGATAAAAACAATTGTCGAAAAATAAGACATTACTTTTTGATCGGTTCTCGAGAACACCAGAATGGAACTTAACCTACACTAGATTGTGAGACCAGTGATTTGCAATGATGGTTTCGCAAAATTAGTAATAAATACGACATCTGGTTTAATATATCTTTCATAAAGAAGGAAATAAACAGATATTTGAAAACAACTTTGGATCTGAATACTAAAGGTATTTGTGAGCCGTGACTCCATGATATTATTAACGCAACTAAATTTATAGTAAAAAAATATACGATTATTTTGAAACATTTTAATTTTCTGAAATGCTAGGTGGGACGTTCCTATTTTAACTATATAAAGAATTTTATCAAAATTATGAGTTCTGACTTCATAATATTTAATAAAAAAATCCACTTATGTAAAGAAATTCTATTGGACCATAATCATGTTTTAACACTTGAGTACAGTCACAAATTGTGATAGCCTTATTCAGTCAAAAAATACTTTAAAAAACAAAAATTAAAAAGTAGTGAGCTGTTTTATTTTCTAATTGAAATCACAAATGTTAATTACCAAACTTTAAAGATATTGTCATTAATATTTCTAGATTGGAATAAGAAAATAGTTGACTTTGCTCCTTTAAATATTTAACATACATACGTTTGGAAAATATAAAACAAAAATTACTAATAATAGTATATATAGAAACTTTGTTAGTATTTTTGTCTGCGGGTGATAAAATAAACGGACAAATTAAACGAATTTACAAAATCTGCTTACATTTATAACCAGTATACTAATCAGAGGATGTTTTAAATATAAAGAAGAACAAAAGAAAGTTCTTGGCTGAGATACCGACGAAGTTCTATACGTTTGCGTTGAGAAGGTATGGGTTTTATTGATTGAAGTGTTAATGTCTATGCCTTATTCGAGCTTAGAGATGGGTGTCATCTCTGCAATATGTATCGTGTCCTGATTTGTTTATCTATATGCTATCGACTAATAAAAATTACGTACACTATCTATCTGTGAGTTATTTATTTATTCCTTATTATAAATTTATTTTGTACATAGTACTTCCTAACTTGTCGAACACACCAGGTGATACATACAAATGGGTGACGGTGGTAGGAAGAACACAAAATTTACAATTTTTTTAGGAAATTGGTGGAAGATGTGACAACAATGCAATATTTCTTGTCTCTGTGTCTTTAATCTGAGTTATGAACCATATATGTTTATAGAAATGACTTTGCATTTTAAAAACCTTATCTTTCGGTACATTAAAATTGCAATCAGACGAGATATAAGGCGTAAAACGATAAAATGTAAAGATTTGTACTTTTCACAGATGTTATGCGAGCCTTAATAAAAAAAAGCAATGAGGGTTTTTTTTATTAAGACTTCCAGTACGAAAACGCCTCTTTTATCTTAATAAGTAAAAAAGATATGTCACCAACAACTTAAAGAGCATTATCTCTTTAGTCCCGTCCAGTGGCGTACATAGCGTGGGTGTCACCCGGAGCGATGGTTATGGTGTCACCCCAACACAGAACGATACGCCGACTTTCGATCATCACGCCGGCTGCCTCAAAATTCTTATTTCTACATGTGCTGATAAATGTAATTAACCACCGTTTCCTGTCTGTGCTCCAGAAATCACGTCTAGCCATTGTTCCTGTTTTGCCAGTCGTATACCTAGATAGTATTTGTTATGGAAATATCAGAATTGCAAAATTTAAAGTTGTGGTGTTATGATGACAGTCGCACTGTGTGAAAGACTACACCTTGGTTTAGGTAGCTGAGTTTACAGATACAGAAAGATGCTAAGAAGGCAATGACTTCAAGTTTTTATTTTTCTTACTAATTTTTTTTAACATTAAAATTATTTTTTAACGGTAAAAGTGTAATGATAGTTTAGTATCGTAAAATATTAGTCCACACTGAATTTCAATACGTTAAGAGAGACCGAAACAGACGCTTTAAGCTTGGCCGCATTTAATTTTTTTATAAACTTTGCTATTTCTAATAGTTTTGTTTTTGATACCTTATCATGTAAGTTAGTAATTTTGAAATAGATACTCTTGGGTCATCCATGTTTGTACGACTTAATCTTGAAAATGTATGCTATTATCGTAAACGGAGTAGTCCAGTATTGGCGCTATTGCTTTCTAAAGTTAAACAAACATTATTAGATACATGCCTTGGATTACCTTAATAGCCAATGATAAGCTTTGACTGATATCTAAGTTTTAATTATTTTATTGTATTTGAATTTTTTGTTTTTTCTGTGTTGTTTATATTGATTAACGGTAGGCGGGAGTCCGCCCCTTTCAGCGACGCAACTGAATCCGTCTCATTTATAGATATATGTCAGTTTTAATATTAATCTAATTAACAAAGCGAATAAAATTGTACATGGGGATGTATATCCAATGATATTTACGGAGAAACAAAGTAAAACAAATTTGTACTAAAAGATCAAATTGTACTGTATTTATACAAGAAAATAGTCTCTAAAATAGGTAAACCATTACAGTGTTGCAATACATTTATCAGAAAATACAATAACACAATCATTAACCCAATCACATAGAGTAAGGATTTGTACAAAACATTTTGTTCTTATTGATATTATTAAATTGCGGACCTTTCCCTGCTGAATATACGACTCTTGAAAATGTTATCGATCCTGCTAAACACATCCTCTGCTGATTTTGCGGCATCGACTCGCCAGTGGAGGCCTTTTCTCATGTAATAATCAACAAGTGGTACTGTCTGTGCGTGATATGTAGCGAGGCGTTTCTTTAGAGCTTCGACATTGTCGTCGGAACGTCGTATCAAAGGCTCTCCGGTAACATCGTCAGTCATTGGCTTTATCGGAGGATGAAATTCTTCGTGGTAGCTGCGTCCACTTGGCGGATGGATCAGTCTTCCAGTTATACGGCGCACGAGAAGGCTATCCTGAATGCCGAACTCGATAACTGCATCAAGTTGTGTTTTTCTCTTACTTAACAAATCATCTAACTGCAACAAAAAAAAATTATGTTAACTCTTAATTTATTATTCTTAATTTGTATTTATATATGTTATGTTTTTTAGCAATATACGCTAAATACGGTAATGTTGTTGAGTCAAAATATAATTATTATCCATGCTACATTCCTTCATCCACACAGCTTCAGACTTCCACAATGATAGGTATCATGTAAATTTCTCACAACTTGGACTTTAACAGAAATTGGTCCGCCTACTCTAAGTCTTATAGCTTTTCTTCTGGGGTTAAAAATATATAGAAAATTCCGCTCATTGCAATTTTAACTTATCCTTCTTAACAAGTGACACCAGGACATCAAACACCTCAGTCCTACTCGTGACCATGAACGCTGTAAAGGGTTCGAAACGTCG
>JAOCPS010000012.1:4084552-4102788 GCA_025505425.1 Graphium colonna
TAACATTAGAAAATTTGTTGAACACACAACTTTTTGTTATCATTTGCTTTACAATCTAAAAAAAACTTTGTATTTATTACCATTTCACTTTAGCCCTTGATTTGCGTTCTTATTACGGCTACAGTTTTTATATTGACTTCATTTATTGATGCAAATTTAAAATTTTGTAACGCGATCTACTTGAGATTTTAAACAAGAATGCTTACGGATAATAGACTACAGACATTATCTGCAAGGACGGAAAGTCTTGCAATTGTTCTGAATACCTCAAGTGAGGCCATTAGGCCCTCTCCTAATTATGCATCTTGCTACATATTTATGAAATGTGCATTCCGATCAAGATTTTATGGTATGTTGAATCAGAATATGCATATAGCTTTTAATCATAAAGGAACGATATTTTACTTTTAATATTACATTCTATTTTAACAAATATCAATTATTAATTATAATAACTTATGTTTGATAAAATAGCATGAGAAAATATTTTTATTATAATAAGGTAGCAATTACATATGTATACTCGTAAATAAAGCAATTATAACAAAATTACATTTTACGGTTTTTTTTATGGAAAGAAAAACAAACGTGCAGATGGTTCACCTGATAGTAAGTGATCCCGCCGCCCATGAACACACGCAACATCCGAAAAGTTGTGAGTGCATTGTCAACCTGAGAAATTGGATACAGTAGGTTTATTGGATAGGATGGGTCGGGATTTGGAGCATATAGAAGTAGAAAAAGAAAAGGGTAGACATGGGCATCCGGCATCCCTATGTTATGCATACTTTATTTTACGCCAACTGTATAAAGGGCGGCAATACTTTCCCGGACGAGCGTCAAAAGCGAAAAAATGTGAAAAGATGTTATGCTCTACCACCTCTAATTATTATGGTATTTGTTAAAAATAAAACTGTTGATATATTTGTTTTTATCGACAAAGCTGACATAGGTTTGTTTTATATTAAGTGATAACAGCTTCTTATCAAAAACACCAATAAACCAACATTCAGAAGATGGACTTTGATAATACTCAACATATTGTATTTATATAAGTCATGACCATCTTCCTAGGTAATCTGTTCGCACCACATTTAAAGGATATTTTATTTGATTTGAGTATCATAATTCCGACGTTAAGTTTATATGTGTAAATATTTCTACTTTTCAGAATGTCTTGGGGCAAGGGACCGTTCTCGGCAGCGTTCCGGGCAGAGCCGTAGCGCTCCGGCTGCAAGTGTTAAGAGGGAAGTAGATTTCGACTGTCCGGAGGAGTTTGGCTACTACCCCCATCCCACCGACTGCACATTGTACTACGTGTGTGTATTCGGTGGAGCACTGTTGGAGTCATGCACGGGTGGTCTTATGTACAGGTAATAACGAAATAGATTTGATCTCAGTTAAGTTGAACTGATGCTAGATTTCGTTATCTGCATTGGTCTTATTGTTAATTGCTTAGTTTCTGTAGCATAGTTTATATCTTAATCATATCAGTATGATAATCTCATTACCCGCGGTAATCGTTTAATATACACGAAAACTTACTTGTTATTATGTAGTGTAATAGTCTACTAATGAAAAATTGGTAATTTATTTTGTTAATTCATTTTTGCTCAATATGGTCTGAAGATTCTAAGCAAAAACTTATTATCTGTAATATTTTTGTGTAAATATAAACTTTCTGCTTTGCTCTTCTATGTAAATATTAAATGTGCTAAATTCCATGCCACTCTGTTAGCTTAATAATTATAAAAAAAATATTTGTAAGTTTTATTTTCAAGTATCAATATTATGACAATAATTACTTTTTTGAATATATTTCATCATAAACTTACTAGAAAGAAGTTGAAAAAAGTATATGAAATCTATAAAAAAAAAAATATTGTTTTGCAGCCACGAGCTCCAAACGTGTGATTGGCCGCGTAACGTTGGCTGCGACGCCACCGGTACAGTTGTCAGAGAACCAGTAGAACGAATAATCGAAAGAGATCCTCCACCACCACCGCCACCACGACGTACTCCACCACCACCACCTCCAAGGGCGCAACCTAATCCTGTGATAACTTCAAGGGGACAACCTAAATTTAATAGGCAAGAGTATGAAAAGGTATAGAAACACCACACAATTATTTATTTATATGTTGCTAACCATCTAAATTCTCTAAATATTGCCACAATGGTTATTTACGTTATTTCTTATTATTGTCATTTACCTTTACTTTTAGCAACAGCAATTATATGCCGAAGTGGACGATCTGCCACCAGTTGAAGAATTAGAGAGCGACAGGCAGCAAAGAGTTTACCGAGGTCAGCCATCCACAATCGGGCAAGTTCAAAAAGACAGAGATGGTTACGGAACCCAAGCTATAAGCTCGGGGAGAACACTAAATTCAAATGTAATACCGGCTTCAATACCGCAGAACAGTGGAAAATTTGGATCATTTTCTTTCGGAACACAAGTGGATGAAAGACGTACTGCGACAGTAACTCAAGCTCCTCAAACTTACAGGTAAAAAAATATTTTATTGCTATATAAATAGTAATATTATCATAAAATTGTATATTATAAAAAAATCTGTGTACAAAGACATTGATAACTTTTACTGCATATGACTAATGACTGAAGTTATTATTTCAGAGCTGACATTGATAATGAAATTGACACTATTTTGGACAATGACATTGATTTTATGACTAATGTACTTAGTCCAAGTGACAAAAGAAATGTAAGAAGAAAAAGGGACTTAGACCAGACTCATAGAAATATGACTATATCGGACCAAATATCTGATAAAAATGATGGGGATGAAATTTTTGAATATTTAAATTATGACACTGGATCAAAAAAAATGTATAATAGCGATGAAGATGAATTCGAGACTGATAGGGATAAGAGACAAATTAGATATATTTTAAAAAATGATTATAAGGCCAATAATAATATTCAAAATTCCAAACCAGTAAAATATGTAGATATTTCGCGATTTCCTCAATATAACCAAAATAATCGTTATGAAAGTGCATATCATAATGACAATTTTAATACAGAAAGTCGAAAGCCGTTTTCTTTAGGACATAATTTTTTCACCACAGCCAATCCTTTCTTATCCTTTCCAAGTGATTCTACGCAATCTCAGAGACCTTTTAAACCCAGCCTTCCAGATCCTTTCAACCAAAAGTTTATTCATAACCCAGTGAATTCGCAAATTATTACTAAAAGTCCTCCCATTTCGTCGTTAAATTTCAAAGAAAACCCTTTTTCATCTCTTTCTGGAGGTTTCTACAATAATGCTCCTAAACAATATGTCCGAAACAACAAGCAATATTCCGCGCAAATAGTTTCAAATCGACCAAAAATTGTTTCACCCATAGATTCATCGCTAGATTCTAGTATAGTTGTCACTAATAAACCCATTTCAATGTCGTCATTTTCTCCACAATTTGATCAAGTAAAAATAATAAATAACCAACAAAGTACAAAAGAAAAGTTAAAAAACTTAGGTAATAATGAGAACAAAAATAATTTTCGTAAACCAGAAGGCGACGGTGATTATTACGATAGTTACGAATCAAATGAAAGTGATGAAGCATCCAATGAAGACGATGATGAAGATTTTGATCATAAATTCCCAAGTCCACCCCATGAATTTACGCACCCCAAAAATAAATATGCTAACATAAATAACCCTTTTGCTAAACCAGACTTCAATTTTGACGCTTTTCTTGCCAGATTACAAAAAGATCAATACTCGTCTTCTGAATTACCATCTAAATATCCAGGAATCTATAGTAGCAGTATAAACACATTAAAAGTACCAATAGAAGTTTCAACAGCATCTTACAAAAGCCCTGACAAGTATTCACCTGCATCGATAGATCAAAGTATCGGTACACCTCGCCCTTTTACGCTGTCGAATGTTCCGTCTAATGATGTTACTCCCGTACAAAATAATTTGCGCTTTTCCTCAACAATAAAATATCAACAGCATCCACAAACTTCAGTTACAGAGAAATATGAAAAAGACGCGATCAATCAAAATAAAAATAATATTAATCCTCAGCAGAATAGAGAAACGTTAGAGAATATTTTACCAAAGCTAAAACCACCTAATTTTACAGACGAACGGCAATTGCCTATTACTTTAAGTTTCAATAGGCCAAATGAGAATACTAGAGTGCCCGTTTATAATACATCAAATTATTCAAACAACTTTAACTCCATAACTCAAAAACCATACATATTAATAACTAGCACTGGGAGACCTTTTATGTCTACACCAAATCAACAATTTAATAAGAATATAAAATTAAACACTTTTTCTCATTCTTCCGTAAAACCATTTATAATATCTAATATTCCGCCTACGAATACAGCATTGAGGCAGTCTACACCGAAAATTGTTTCTACAATTTCTAATCAACAACTATCGGCGCTTCAACAATATTGGACAACACCTTCTTATAGCAAACCCCTGCTTAAATCTACCCTAAGACCAAGCACAGAATCGTTATTACCGCAATATGAGACATTATTTACTCAAGCTGTAAAATCATCTACACAATCACCATTCCAATCTTATGTTATTTATAGTAGCACACCAAAACCATTTATAGGCACTACGAATAAGGTAAAAAGTGAAAGAAAACCCATTCCCAAGCCCTCACCTGAAATGAATGATTATTATTATGATTACGAAGATGAAAACTACTACTATGAACCTAGTGTCAAGCCAAAGTACATGCCTAGTTCAGAAGTCAAGCCTCAAAGACCGCCGATGGCCCAAAACTATCGAGAATATGAAGATAACTTTGATAATGCTGAGAAATATAGATTAAATATGATGGAATCGAGCCCCGTTTTGAAACGTCCAATAACACATAATAAACCGTCAATTATTACAAAAAATCAGAACGATGTTGGTAGCAATAAACCTTTAGAAAATGTAACACCCGTATCTAAACAAATTCATAATTCAAATATTATTACCCGGCCTGAAGTATCTAACTACGAAATAAATCATCATGCATCTCGAAACAAATCTATACATTTGAGAAGACCAATTCTTACTATTAGTGGTCCGAACACAGTAAGACCTCCGAAGTTTTTAAATCAGACTACTTTGAGACCCTACACAGTAAGACATAGATTAGCTAAACCTCCCACTACAGAAGAAACAATTGTAGAAAATAAACAGAAAAGAGGTAGAGGCCGTCATCCAAACATTGTAGCACAAATGCTTACTACTCCTCGTGACAACTATAATCAAGAGACGAGATATACTAAGACTAGTCATGATGGTAAATCAAACAGGTAAACGCAACAACTGTACAACTTTTACATCAAAACATATTTAGAGAAATGCGAGGATACATAAATTAACAAAAACAAAAAATGTAACTTTTTTTTACTACCAAATCATATAACTTCTACTGACTCGCAGACCTTGACATTATTGACTTGACATTACAAGAAACATATTATATTTTATCAAAACCTTGACTTTATAAATTCATTGTTTATTTTTTTTATTCATAGCTTGGAACCAACAGAAAGTATTTCACCCTCCTCTTTTGCACCGAGCCCTCGTCCAAAAATGCTTTATAATGGATCACAAAGTTACAGCCCAGATCAATTTGATCCGTTTTACGCTGTTTATGATGAAGATGGAGAGCTTTACAAGGATACAGGTAAATATCTCTAATGTAAAAAAGATTAAAATAAAAATAAAACCACAAAGCCTCAAACTTGACATTCTATTTTTTCTTCTTTTCAACCTTTCTTTATGTTTAATGTTAACCACTTAATACTTTTACCAGATTACGTCCAACAGTATAATACTGCATCCCTTCGACCTACTATTCAACAGACGTATCGTGGAACACCTCCACCAACGCGCAGACCTGTGGAAACTTATACCCCCAGACCTGTACCGTCTGATGATTATGATGATGTGCTTATACAAGGACAGGTAAAATTTAAATGCTATGAAGGTAAAATTAGATATATCGATAAAACTAAAAGAAAGATTTTTAACAAAATATTTCGGTTACAGATAAACAATCAGAATCAGTATCAGCCACCTAGCCGACATTCTACAAGGTAATATCTAAAAGCGTAATATTATTATGACAATTAATAACGTACTTTGAGTTAAAGTAAGACAGATTATATTAAGTGCTTACAAATTTATTTAACGATTCAGGGGAGAAGGTAACGAATTGGGCTATGAGCATAACCCAAACAGCGGGCGGACTACTGTTTACGAAGCCACTTCTATACGCACTACTTTTTCTACGACTAGCACACCCAAAACCACGACTACCACCACACAACGCTCTACTACTGCACTCTTCACAGAAGCTATGACCCCGTCTCGATTTACTTCAAGGTACTACAAAAGATGCCTTAGTTAGAAATTCTATATACTTTCATGTACGCTTTTCATATTGGTCGTTGTTTTCATTCATAATGTCATTTTCACATTATATGTCATTTATATACTACATTTTACTAGTGATCATAAATTTAAATATATGTTTAATTATATGTTAATACAACCTTTAAACTCATTACTAACTTTTCTAACACATCATTAATTTTCCATTACTGACTTCTGTGCTAATCCTGTTTCTTTTGTTTGAAGGTTGTGTTTAATTTACGTCATCAAATATATATATAATATATATCGGTATAGGTATCTTTTTGGTCAGTACAAAAACACAAATACATATTTAGGAAATTTAGAATTTAAACATGTATGTAGGTAGTAATATGCTATACAATTTTCATACGATTGTGTTTAACTCACGTAGATTTTTATTAATAATGAGCTTGTTTAGTAAAAGTTTATTAACAATTCTTTCTTACTTTGGTTTCATTGTAAGCTTAAAAGCAACTTATATTGTTAGAGCTTAAATCAGATAGTTTTCTTTTGCTTTGTATTCAACAGATTCTCTGCAGATGAAAATCCTAGTACTCCCTCTATCCCAAGTTCTTTTAATGAGACCAGTTCAGTTCCTTCAACCTTTTCACCAATCATTAATTTTTCATCCCGTGCCAAACCCTTTAGAAGGACCGAAAATTCACATAGATTAGACAACTTAACTTTAACTGAAAGACTACCAACTCGTAGACCTTCTACTCAAGCGACTAACGACATAAAAGGCGTGGACGTAAAATTGGTAAAACCAACTGGCAGTAAAAATATATTTACAACTGGGTTTTCAATCAGACAAAATGTCAATAACACAAAAAATCCTTACACATTAACAGTTATTACACGACCTCATGATGGTAATAGGACTTCACAGAAAGTTATTACTTTCGATGGTCAAACCAAAAGTGAAGATGATTCAAAGAGATTTTATTATAACACTAATAACGATGACGTTAAAACGACAGTTAAGACCCACTTGCGTGTTGACTACGTCGATGAGACAACCACAAACAACCCGACGCGTCGAAGAGGCAAAAGACCAGAAATTATAAGCGACCATGACGAAATTCATTACTACATTAAAACTAAACCGAATCAACGACAAAGAAAAAGAAAAAATACTACACCTGCAACCACCACCACTACAAAATATTACAAAACTAAAGACAAACAGCCGGATCAAAATTTAGATACTCAAAATATTGACTATGTTGAAACTGCAGGATACGCGAATAGCCAATTGAAAAATGAAACTGAAGAATTTAATAGTGAAGCTGTTTTGTTATATAAAAACAGTGATGACTTAGATTTAGAGAAATTAGAAGATGTTCTTGGAGAAACTAACCCCGAGTCATCTACGTATAACATCTTAGATAATTTCAAAAACTTGTACATTGACGATTCAGCCCAAGATTATTCTACAAGTTCTACATCGACTACGACATATAAAACCACAACCAAAACTTTTGATCAGAATAAGGCTGATGAGGAGAGGTTCACATCTCGAAAACCTTCCTATTATAGTTACAGTGTAGATGATGAAATTGTACCTGATCATACAACTGAAATATTTAATGGCAAAGTAAGGAACGTAATTAAGGCGTTTTTTAACAATTTAGCGTCGAATTCCAAAAATGTTCAGGAATTTTATTCCTCAACACCTAACGCTATTACAAGTACTCCAGAGAATATAGTAAATATAGGATATAAAAAAAAGTTTTTAAAACATATTGATAGTAAGCCCATTCGTATTAATTTTAAATCTTTACAGATTATAACAGAACCTAGTGTTAGTCAGTTTATACCACCAAGTGTGGATTCTATTAGTTTCACAGAACCTTTTGACAATGTCATGCAAGGATTACCAAACGATGCAAAATTTACTCCCTCATATATAACAACCACACCAATAACAGCCTTTGATGTAGAAACAACTACTAAACCTGTAAAAGGTTCTGTAAGCGGAACTGATAAAAGTATTGATAATTTAAATAACAATTTATCTACATCTAGATTTAACCAAATATTAACTACTCCATATCCAAATGAAAAGCAGTTGGAACACGAAAATGTTTTTACTGGCAGTCTTTCTACTAAAGAAAGTGATGACTCGAGCATTTCATACATAGATATTATAAACGAAACGACTAAGCCGACTTTAAGTAAGGTAGAAGAAACATCAGTAACAACTGATACAGAAAATTATCAGTCCTTGCCTGCTATGTCTGATATCGCTTCAACGACTAGTACAACTAAATCGACTACGACTGCAAAAGTGGAAACGAAAATGACCACAAAGAGTTTGTCCTATCCAACACGAGCCTCACGTGTTAATCCTGCTATAAAGTTAGCTGCGGCAAATCTTGGAGGTGGACGCAGGAGTTACCAATCGTCGACCAATTGTTCATCAGACAACAGTCTGCAAGCGAATCCAAAATGCAACGAAATCAAATACCAGAGGTACATAGCTCGCCGCCCAGTAGTAAATCCAGCCTGATGTTTCTCTCAATATTTATATCAATAATGGACGGTGGAGGCTTCGTCTATATAAAGGTCCTCATTTTCAGCCTCGCGAAGTAACTAGCATGAAAAACAAAATCCTTTAAAACCGTTTAATAGCACCTACTGCTATAATCTGTCGCTTAGCATACTATTACATTGGGGGACTTAAAATTGGTTGAATTGCCTTAGAAATTGTTAACTCCTGACGTGACCATTTCCGTTCTTAACTCATTTCTTTTATATCTTTACGTAAGTGTGTTATTATTGTTAATTAGAAAATAAAGTAATATTAAAGTTCCTCAATGCCTGCATTTGCACTTCATTGCAATCCATTTAATAATTAGTTAGATAATGCACAAAATCACAAGCAGTAATTGTATTTGGCTAAAAAATTAACGTACTTATTGCATGAAAGTAGAATGTATTAGATTACTGTTAATTGTGTAATCAATCATCGATCATTCATATTTCTGTTAAGCTACAACATTTATCGATAACAGTGTTATGCTTAGATTAACTGTGAATGTTTGAGTATGAAATTAAATTTATTATATTTGTAAAATTAAAAATTTAATTGCATCCGAGAATAATTGCAAATGCTTTTCCCGAGTCACGCGTACTAATCGTCATGTGTTAAGCGAACAATTTACTGGACCGTTTAATTTTTGGCAGGCCAAGCAGCACACGTGGTCGCGGATCAGCCCACTATTCCACTTCAAATGGATCAGAAGCACCGCAGCAACAAACAAATAGAGAAACAAATAGAGGGACACCGCCAACGTTAGAATTTTATTTTTTGAATTTAATCTATACGAGATTTATTTTTACTCATAATAATATCAGAACAAAGATGATTTAATGGCTAAAAAAGTTGTATGGAAAGAAATTATTAAAATAATTTTTATTGAAAATGAATAGCTAATAATAATAATGAATTATTTTATACCTAATGAACTGTTTTCGAAGTGTTATTGATTTAATATTAATAATAGCAAAATTTAATAAGTTTCATCTGGTTATCATACGGATAGAGGTCAAACTCTCTTCGTCTCCATTACTACAAAATTATTTTTAAATATTTCCTTTAATTTTCTAAATGCTTATAATTTTATCTAACTGGCTTTGTACGATATGTCTAGGCCTAGAGATTTTTGCAAGGAGTTCGATATAGATGGGGTTTTATATATGGACATGTATATACAACTTAATATATCACAACATTTTGCTAGAATAACAGCTTACTAATGGTATTTAAATTTTCGAGCAGCCGCAGTCGGCCAACCCTCAAACCTTCAACAGCTATTGTTTCGGAAGCAAAAATCGTTGACATATACGCCAATCCGCCGAGTCGACCAGCTCCAGTATACCCGCAACCTACTCCAGATAAAACCGCAGCGAAGTGTCGTAAAGATGTTTGTTTGTTACCAGACTGCTATTGTGGTGGAAAGGATATACCTGGTACGTGTGATTTTAAAACAAATTTGTCTTACTTTTATTTGTAAATATCTGTTGTAAAAAGAACTTCTCATAGACTCAGTTCTCCTAGAATAATTTATTGAAATTAAACATTTATTAAACAACTTTGCCATCATAGGAAATTTGCCCGCCCACGAGGTGCCCCAAATGGTACTTATTACATTCGACGATGCCGTGAATGATTTGAATAAAATGTACTATGAAGAGATTTTCGAAAACGGACGCGTTAATCCAAATGGCTGTCCAATAACTTCCACTTTTTACGTTTCCCATGAGTGGACTGACTATAGCCAAGTACAAAATCTATATGCAGATGGCCATGAATTTGCGTCACACACTATATCGTAAGTCTACGAGATTAAGAGCAGCTTTTATATACTGTATTGGACTTTCTACATCTTGGTATATCTAAAGCTATAATATAAGCCAAGAGTCGAACATTGTTGACTGTAAAGAAAAGACGTCAAGTCAAAACATGTTCGGTTTTTGGGAATAACTAACAGTTTATTCTTGGCCATCTATATATACAAATATCCATTCGTCTATGTATATATAGATATAATATCAATTATTATTATCCTTTTATTAATTTTTTGTTTTTCTTTTCCTTCCTCTCTACCTAACATATTCTTCCTCTTCCTGGCACTTTCGGTACCAATAACCACATGCACGATCACACCCTACATCCATGGAAAAACAGGTGACTTACCAATGGAGAGCGTGCCACAAATCGTTCTCCTGACGTTCGATGATTCCGTTAACGACCTAAACAAAGTTCTGTACTCGGATCTATTTGAGAAAGGCCGTGTAAATCCGAACGGTTGCCCAATCAGTGCCACATTTTATGTGTCGCACGAATGGACCGATTACAGTCAAGTACAAAATCTTTATGCTTCTGGACATGAGATGGCCTCACATACGGTTTCGTAAGTTAAATATAATATTTTAACAGCACACAGAAAAAGTAGCATAACTTACATACACCACATAGTATATAACCTTTTCTCTTATTACTTTTTCTAAAATAATAACTCTTCTTTGTTATGCCTTAGTTATTTTACGTAATATTTTTAAACTTTCTTTTTCTAAATCTACTAACATATGAACAAGTTTTTATCGTATAAAAACACATATCATATTTTTAAATTCTGATTTTAGACACAGCTTTGGGGAACAATTCTCTCAAAAGAAATGGAATAGGGAAGTTGGTGGTCAAAGAGAAATCCTGGCAGCTTATGGAGGTGTAAAGCTTGAAGATGTACGAGGCATGCGAGCGCCTTTCCTTTCAGTTGGTGGAAATAAAATGTTCAAGATGCTGTACGATTCAAATTTCACTTACGATTCTTCACTACCTGTTTACGAGAATAAACCACCAAGCTGGCCATATACTCTTGACTATAAAATATTCCACGATTGTATGATTCCGCCATGCCCGACGAAATCTTACCCAGGTTAATAATATTACTTTGTTTTAACATAATGTCTTTTTTTTTAGAATGTTTTACAACCAAGTTCTATGTATGCCTTTATGGTTTTTATAATATTTATGTTCAGTATCAATATTTCTTAAATCAAGATGGACACCTAACTTTTCTAATAAAGTAAAGCACTTAAGATTGAGTTAATACACAGTAAAAATGTGTTGCAATCAAAAAAGTGAAATTAGTCTTTTTTATATTTGTAATTAATGTAATTTGTGTATACGACAAAACTTTTAATGAAATGTAAACTAACTGAAATTTTAAATTAGGTGTCTGGGAAGTGCCTATGGTGATGTGGCAAGACTTAAATGGTGGCCGATGCTCAATGGGTGACGCATGCGCCAACCCACCGGAGGCTGATGGCGTCTACAAAATGCTTCTGAAGAACTTTGATAGGCATTACACTAGTAATAGGTAAAGTATTACTTCAAATTGATTTACCTTGGTACAAACGAGTAACGTTTTTTTTTTCAAATAATATATTTACCAGATGTTCATAATGAATTCCTAATGTTTTCAGAGCTCCGTTTGGTCTATTTTACCACGCAGCGTGGTTCACTCAGCCACATCATAAAGAAGGCTTCATCATGTTTTTGGATTACATCAACCAAATGAAAGACGTATGGATCGTAACCAATTGGCAGGCTCTGCAATGGGTGCGAGATCCAACACCCATATCTAGACTTAATAACTTCCAACCTTTCCAATGCAACTATCCGGTAAATACTTATGAAATACATTATGTATTTTAAAAATAATATCTATAATATATTCTTTTAACTATATGAATATTTATATTATCTTTTGTGTTCAGGATCGTCCGAAAAAATGCAACAATCCTAAAGTATGCAATCTCTGGCATAAATCCGGAGTGAGATACATGAGGACATGCCAGCCGTGTCCAGAAATCTATCCCTGGACTGGAAAAACTGGCATCAGATCATCGCGCATCGACAACGACATTGGAGAATAAATAATTATAGCTCATATAGTAGAAATCGTATCCGTCCTTGACATTAATCAATAAAACATAATAGGTATAAGCCAACGAGGCAACGACCGTACAGTTTGTAAATTATTTGACAGTAGGAATTGTTTATCACCATCTATAGAGTGCCATTTAGATTTCGGTGGTCACAATATGTTTTTGTCAGAAACAATTTCAGAGACGCGATTCGAATTTATAATAGTATTATCAAATTTTTCTTCTAATAAGCTACCCGTTGCGCAACGTATTGGAAACTGTGATATTTTGTGTTTTCAATCACCTTATCCTGAACTACAAGCATTCGTTACTATTAAAATAATTTATGGATGTTTTCAAAAGTAACGATGCGGCAGATACTCGTAGATTAATCACTATTATTTTGTAACTCTAATTTTTACTATCTCTTATTTCCGTTACCTTCCAAATTGATTTCTCCTACTATTTATTGTTTTAAAGTGTACGGAAATCAAAGGAAGTTAAATACATAGTAGAACATTTATAAATTTGCTTCAAAGATGATATTGGACTGTTAATACGAAAGCCATATTTAAATTTAGAAAGTAATTTTCTAATCTTGCCAGCTTTGTGGTTGACACTGCCTTTTTTATATATACGATGTAAATATAGTGTTAGGTTTATTTAGATACAAAAAATTGTGTAATCTTGGCAACAGATAATTGAAAAATTATTAAAGCAAATCACGTAATATTTTTCTTTTCTCTTCTGGCTTTGCGTAGACGTCTGGAAACATCGCAATATTGATGTGACACATGTCTAGGCGACAGCTAAGAAAAATTAAATAAGGTCCATATTTATTAATTCATGTTTTGAATCCCAATGACGGAAGTATTGTCGAAAAATATAAAATGTCAAATTACGTAGATGGGCTCCTAATTTAGTTTTTAATATTAGCTTTGGTATGCTATCGCTACTAAAGTGGCCAAAAGCGCTTGCTACAAATCTATTTAAAATTAAAAATTTAGACATACTATTGTTGTAAATATAGGGTTAGTATTTAAAAAACGATATTTTCTTTTTGTATTGATTCTCCGATTGCATGTTATTTTTAGATATTTCCGGGAAAATCTTTCCATTTCGGACATGACAATTATGCTCGCGATTTGTGTTGGAAGTAATTCAAGTTGCTATGTATGGATAAGTCTATTCATTTATTTTTGTGAAGACATTAGTGATGAATAATGATTAATAAATGCTGTAAATCAAATTGTGTTTTATTGTTTTTATCTTTGTTTCAAAATATTCAGAAAGATTAGCAGGGGTTTGGTAGAACAAAAAAAAACAAGTCTTATTTAAACAAAATCTTTGTAAGGCTTTGTTTGTGTTCTTTATTAGCTCGTAGTTTCTATTCATAACCGAATCGTAGTGGCGCAGAAGTCATAAAAAATTAATTTTCAATCATATCACCTGACTACTGATATATCATGTATCAAGGTCTACGAAAACACATAAGGGTGTCTGAAGTAGTTATCATTTCAAATTGTTCTCAGTCACTGCGTTGTCGATATGGATAACGTACAATATTTTCTTATAATTTTAATTTCAATAATCTGTTCAGTTTTCTGTCAGCAAGTTGAATACTACCCTGCACAATCTAGCTTGGAAAGAAATTTAAAAAGCCGTAAAGTCCAACAATTCGAAGTAAATGTAAATAAAACAAAATCTCTTACTAAAGGAAGTTACATAAATTGGAGAAAGCTTGGGAGTCTAGTGAATGAAAATAAAAAAAAGAAATCCAATAAAGGATATATAAGAAAGGCTGCGGACCCTGTATTTCGTGGACACCCTAAAACTAGAGAAGAATTATGGCACGAACATTTTCTGAGAGAGAATAATACATTTGATAACACGGCTTCACTTGTTAAGCTGCTTCATAACATAACACTCACTTACCTCAGTGATTGCACCCCTGTTATACTATATGATAATTCTGTAAAAGCTAAAGAAAGTGACCTGTTACAAAAGTTATTGATAAATTTTCCAATAACTTATATTCATGGGCATATTGAAGACGATGACAAATTAAGTGAGCCCGAACTTTTAAGATCTAAAACACGGTGTCTCCACTTTATAGTACTCCTAAGTGATGTGAAAAGAGTTGCCGGTATATTAGGTAAAAAACCAAATAGCAAAATTGTTGCGGTGGCTAGATCATCCCAATGGGCCGTACATGAGTTTCTAGCAGGGCCTTTATCTCGAACGTTTATTGATTTAGTAGTGATCGCTCAGAGTTTTAAAGAAGAGGGTAACGGAATATTGGTAAATAGTTGTTTTAAAATGAAACTCAACTATTTAAAAAAAATAATTCGATTTTTCATGAGACTTTTAATATTTTAGGAAACGCCTTACATTCTATACACACACGAATTGTATATAGATGGCTTAGGGGCCAGTAAACCAGTTGTATTAAATTCTTGGTCTCATGGTAAATTTTCTAGAGATTTTAATTTATTCCAATCTAAAATGAGCAAAGGATATGCTGGCCATCGCTTTATTGTAGCTGCAGCTGAACAGCCTCCATTTATATTTAGGAGGTAAAATTTAATTTTATGTTTACGTACTAAAGATATAATTTAGGAAAAGTTTATGTAAACAGTTGTTTAAATATGTAGGGTAAACAGAGATCTAGATGGACATTCAAAATTCTTATGGGATGGAATTGAGTATAGACTTCTAAAATTACTTGCGGAAAGAAATAACTTCTCAGTGGAAATTGTAGAACCTCGTGAGATGTCTTTGGGGTACGAATATAACTTTGATAAAACAATTTGTGACGAATATTGTAAATCTTTATTGATGAACGAAAACGTTGCAGATCTGGAGATGCTGTGGTTAAGGAAATTATGGATGGTAAAGCAGATATAGGAGCAGCTGGTATATATATAACAAGTAACAGAATTCGTGACATTGATCTAAGTTTTGCACATTCCCAAGATTGCGCCGTTTTTATAACTCTTATGTCTACTGCATTGCCAAGGTAATATTTTTTTTACAAGCTTTTATTTAGTTTCACTTGTCCCGATGTCTGTGTATCTGCAATCGAAGCTTGCAAGTTAAATCAGATCAGTGGGTCGGTTTCGGCAATAATATGATAACGTGGAGCTGCTCTAATGATGGAGCTGGTCGGTGGTCTTAGGACTCTAATGAAACGACGCAATCATATAAAGTTTTAGGTTCCGATTTGATTAGTCTTGAGGAGCACTATACACCTGTAAAAGCTTGTTTAAAAAAATATTTTAAATTTTTTGGCTTATTTTCGTAAATGGATTGGACATATCTCTAGTAATAATACAGACGATCGTCTGGTTTCTAGAAGAACAGATATTTTGAAATATGTAAGATTTAAGGAAATCGTTTTAGAAGGGTTCAAATTTTGTTTGTAAATATACCATTGTAGAAATAGTTAGTTTAATCCCAACGCTTATATTTTTTTAAAATATGGATGACATTTCACGTTTTATTACGTAAAACTGAAAAAAATCGTTAAAATATGCTTCAAAAAATCAAGTTCTACCATTCTAACGTCAGAAAACTATAAGTCCCACTACATAATGCAATAAGACTTGGTTAATCTACAAAACATTTCGTACTTTAATTAATCATATAATTTTTCTGATATTTTAATATTTTTTATATTTGAAAACGAACTCACTATGGGGATATTAAAGTAGCATTATTTGTAAACAAAATTAAACTATATCGTCGTGTAGAGGTTCTTTTTTTTTTTTTTTTTTATGGAAAGGAAGACAAACTAGCAGACGGTTCACCTGATGGTAAGTGATCCCGTCGCCCATGGTCACACGCAACATCCGGAGAGATGCGAGTGCGTTGTCAACCTGGGAAATTGGATACAATTGGTGAGCAGGTGAAATTTGGATCCCTCTGTTGTAATTTGGATATTTATTTATAAAATTAGTAAAGTAGTTTAATTTAAAATGTCCAATATTCGCGTAAGTCTTAGAAATAATATTAATACTGTAGTTTAGTAAATTGTGTATAGTAATATTTAACTTCTTAGTTTGTTGGCATTAAATGCTAATTACCAAAGTCCGGAATGGCATTTAGTTTTTAATATTTTTGAATACTGATGAATATAAGCTTTTAGATTTCTAGATAATAAATAAAATTAAACCCAAAAAATTTAATGGTGATGAAATTAAAATAAGTATGTTATTATACAAAATTAAGTATATTATATTACGAAAATTATGCGTCGAAAAATCTTACATCGAAAAAAAACCAAAAAAAAATTAACACAACAGCGAAATGTTGAACTCGTAATGACGTGACCAATAAAAATCAAATATGGCGTCGTTGTTGAACGTGAGTTCGATTCGGGACCGGTTTCCTGTGATTGCCCTGGATATCCGTGGATCAGATACCGGCAGGGCAATGTAGCAGTCTGTTTGGTTAATACTTGCTCAAGTATGTGAGGATTTGTAAAAACTTTTGATTGGTAAAAACTGTATGAAAATCCATCTAGTTTGTGTGTATTTTTTTTAAATACATAGAGGTTTTATCTTTATTTATTAATTGAACATGATATTAAGTCGGTTTATTTTAATTAAATTTACGTTGCATCATGATAATCTATATTCTCGGTAGAAATACGCTACTCACGATATATAAACTTGGTCGATGGAAAATTTTCACTCGACCATACGTGGCGTAAATGGAAAACTATCTTTTAAACTTTTAAAAGCTTCTATTTGCATATTGCGCTTTAGGTAATCTCGAATCACTGGTTTTAGAGTTGGTTTTGAGCATTATGGATAAAGATATCGATGCAGCTTAAACCGGTAGAAAATATCTGTATATATAGGATGATTGTGAGTCATTTTCAATACTCGACGACGTTATATGTATGAAGAAAATATAATTAAAAATAAATATTAATTTTCTTCTGTAAACGTAATCTAAATGTAAGTATATTATTGCGCAATCTATGTTTATCCTAGCGGACACGGCGCGGTCGGGGTATAGCGGAAGGCGGAGGAGCGCTCGAGGGCGAGCGTAGTGCCAATCAGGCGCCGCGCCTTGCCACCACGCTTCATTGAATTATTGGAAAGTTTGGTCGAAATTCATGTCCTATTTTATTACATAAATATGATGACAATCGAGTATCTATCGGTATCCTTCAATATCGTTAGTCACCAGTAGTTAATCACCAGAGTCATCCTGTGTACTGTGTGGGTAGATATGTAAGCTCCTATTCTGTATATATACCTATTAGGCATGGGCCGTTTCACTGTTTTTCCACTTGCTATCGTTATCGTTGCCTACAATGAGAACGTTATATAACCGATAGCAAGTGAAAAATCACTGAAACGGCCC
>JAOCPS010000012.1:4117212-4129953 GCA_025505425.1 Graphium colonna
AGGTCGTACAAATATTTGCTCCGTGTGGGAATCGAACCCACGACCTGCGACGCCGCAGCCAATGTCTTAGCAACTGCTGTTACTTACAAATAGCTGATTTTGGTTTTGAAATTCGTTTTTAAAATAAAATAGTCAATTAAACATCACTTAAGATAATAATCTTAACCAAAATTTAAAACTTGATACTTGCAGTTTTTATTAAACTATTATTCAGTACGTGAAGTTCTTTAAACTTAAATATAGTAATATCGTGTGTTAAGATATTCGAAAGTAATATGTCCACACTTTTTCATATCAGATTAAGGCAAAATAAAGGTTAAGTTTCGGCGTACACATTCAAACCCGACCGAATATTTTTGACGGCGATCGACGAGATAATATTTTTGTGGGTTAAAAAAATTAAGCAAGGAAAACTAAGTTTAACATTTAGCGTAGTAATAAAATTTCTTATGCGATACGATCAAGCAACATTCGCTAGTGTAAAGTGTATACAGGGTAACTGGTGAGTCACAAATGATATTAAAATAGAGCACTTGGTACTCGATCGTCATCATATTTATGTAATAAAATTAGGGGCATAGTTTAAGTCCTAATTTTCCAATAAATTAATGAAGTGTAGCGGCTGTCATCAGCTGGTACGCGCGTCGACCCTGTCTCCGCCTTATTCACTCCGGCCGAGCCGTGTCCGCTCGTATAAACATGAATTACGTGATTTTTTTAACTTTAAATTATATTTACTCAGTGATGGGTCAATATTTATTTTTAATATTATTTTATTTTTCATATATGATCCCTACATATAGCGCCTTAAGTATTGAAAGGTCAACATTTATAGACCAGTGTATATTGTATGCTATTATACACATAATACATAACGTTTTACAACATGAAAAAAATATTTATTCGTATGTTATAAAAAAATTAGCTGCTACCGGCGGTTTTGCTCGCGTAATTTTTCCGTTTTTGCAACATTTTTCGTCGACACTCCGCTTTTATTATTAATATTGTGATGTTATATGGCCTAAAACCTTCCTTGATAAGGCTTTCTAAATTCCAAAACATTTTTCAATTCAGACCAGTGGTTATGGTATTAGAGCGTTAAACAAACAAACAAACTCATTAGTTTTATAATATTAACATGGATATTGTACCCGTGAATAATATGCGATTGTCTGATATTAAGAAAGTATATTAAGTTTTGATTTAAACCTTCGATTCGTATTTCAACGGCAAGTTTCACTCCCTTTATCGGGTCACGGACTGATATTAATGAATTATTACCGACTTTATTGTGTCCGAACGGCGATATATTTTAAAATTTAATATCTTGCATCCAGCGCTGGTATAATCGTGTCAATTTTCCGGTCATTTACTTGATATTAATTCGGTTGTGTTTTCCTTAAAAACATAAGCCGATGCACACAAACGCACCGTATCAGGGTTTCTCGTAATTTATTATGACAGAAGTTGACCGATAAACTTTTCATATATATCGTCGTTTTGACTTGTTATCACATTAATTGTTGTTTAACTATCTCATTAAATACTGTATCAAAGTATTTCTTGATTCAAAACATATCAAATGTTAGTTTTTTTGAAATTAAAACATACCCATCTTGTATAAAATTATTGCAAGTTTAGTATCAAGGTCAAAGCGGCCGTCAAAATGCAGATTAACCTTCGCAACTTCCATTTCAGCCGTCTGACTCCTACATCATAGAGCCAGGCTTCGATGAGCTTCCCCACCGATGGCGTTCTACTGGCGTTAAACGCTAATGGGGAGGTTTACAGGCCGGGCAAGGGGTCAAGTTGGACCGGCCGCGAATACTATACAGCGTAATTGTATAATTAATAAATTACTAACGGGAGCGGTCGTTGTCCCTTGGCGATAATATTTTGCAGTCGGAGAGTGATACACCGCATCTGGTCGAGACACTAAGGTCACATCGGCCTTTTTAAACCAATAAAAGCTCCGTTTATCAAGTTCGTATGAAACTGGCGGCCATTTTTAATTGTGCTACTAAGTTTTGTCTACCAAACTTATTTGCTGTGGTTAAGAAACTTTTGAATGTTACTTATGATATGCAATTAAAGAATTTTGTTAATTTTGCGTATTATATTGGACACCATTAAAATGTTAAAACATTTATAGAAGTTTGATATTAAAAAAAGTAATAAAATCATTGAAAAAAATAATTGTGTAGTCAGTATACATGAACATAGTAAACGTTTATAATATGTATATATGAAGTAAAATAAAGTTTCGAAATGTTTTGTAAAACAACCTCTATATATATTAAAAAAGATGTTTTTATATTGTCACTTCTAAAAGTGACAATATAAAAATATTTTTTTTAAAATTTAGAATTAGTTCTATAATCAATGAATATTAATAAAATTAAATTTTGTTATGATTATAAACTTAGTCTCAACTTGACAAAATTTTTAACTTGTGAATAAAATTGAGAAGTGATGCGTTTATAAGAAGAAAATGGCGTTTGACGTCACTCTGGCAATCTAGTACAATCAAATGTACTTTTATGGCCGTAGGAACGTTAATAAAAAAACAAAATAAATCCGCCTACGACAAATGTATCAATACATTTTATTGTAAACAATTGTTTGAATCGAATAAGTTGTTCTATTTATATAATCCTATTTGTCATATTGCACAATATTTTATTAATTGTTGTGTTTAAAAGTAACCACTGGTTATATTTAGATAATAATTGATAAAAATAAAAAATTCAAATTTACATACACGCTAACATTAGCGTGTATTATTAATACATTGAAGGGAAGAAAGTGAGTGAAAGTGAAAAAAAAAAAGTTGCAAATATTTACCTGCCGATTCCGTTCGTCTGTGATCCGGGATATTTGTATTTTCTTCCGACCCATCGTGGCAGCAATCTTGAAGGGGGTGAAGGGAGCGGGGAAGAACGAGATTCGCCGGTTGGCTGGCTGCTTCTATGGACGTCAACAGCTGCTATCTGTAGGTAAAAAAAATATTTCTTAAGATGTATTGCTTATAAAATAAATTAAACAAAAAAACGATCAATTATTTTTGTTCTTTTACTCCATGAATCAATAAAAACAGTATAAATATCATATCTCTCGCGTCGAAAGGCTTAGAATTCTTTTTTATTTTTGTCATTTCGCATATAAACTCAGATAATGACGCTGTTCATATTTAAAATAAAGTGACTAAATATTTTAGTTGAACATTATATTATACTATATAGATAGATACTTTACACAAAGGTAAGTTAATATATAGATAGATAGATAGACGCTAATATTAAAAAAAAATGTTAAATCCACGAGTGTAAAACACAAATAATTTGTGCGACCAAATCTAGTACAGTGATAAGTAAATCGGATATTCAATAAAAACGGTAAAAACAATATCAAAAAGGAACAAACGTACAAGATATATAGTACTTATAATTTCTAGAAAGTTGTATAACCACTGAACACCAAAACAAAACGCAAATAAACAGATATGCGTTCACGAACTCTACGTACATAATATAGAGTATAGAGATACATTTTCGTTGCAATAACAGCATCGATAGCGTGAAGTTGGAAAACAAAGCGACGCAGCCGTAGGCCGATTAGGTAAAAAACGGGGTCATGTGGGCTGATAGTGGGGTCATTATGCAAATCTTTGCGACCCACCGTCTCCCATGTATTATGGATACGCCAATGTTGACAACTCGACTTGTCAATGTGTTCGTGCGGCGAGCGATCGACGTAATTCCGACTTGGACGGAGAAATTATAACTCCCGTAGTTCAAATGTAATAGGTCCAAAAGTAATTTTATATTCATGAAACAATTGGATGTCGCGATGCTTTTTTTTTTACATTTTTCGTAGCGAAACATCGATCGATTTTCATAATTATTGATTTGACATTTTGATGTTTTCTTTTTTTTTGTCGACTTAATTCTTTTTAATTTGACACAGCAACATTAGATTACGTGAAGCTCTTGGTGCCTGTTCTTCACGCTCGGTGAAGTTCTGAATGATGGCCAGCAAAAAGTATTAATACTATGGTATTTCTTCAGATATGTGAGGTCGTAGGTTCTTTTTAAAGGTATGCAAAATACTTGCAATATTACTGGCATAGTGAGAATCCTACGATACAAAAATTTACTTTCAAATTAAATGATTTGATCCTCAAAAAATAACAAATAACTATTTTTAACGTTTGTTTCGTTTTTTTTTGGGAAATAAATTTCTTATTTTAACATTTAGAACATATTTAAGAACATACACAAATATCACACAAAATATCACCTAGATCTATAAACAATTAAAAGTAAAGTAAAGTAACAGCCTATTTATTTTTAAATCAGAACAGAATCAGCCTCCTCCAGAACGAGGATATAAGACATAGTCCACCACGCGGCCCTAGTGCCGATTTTTAAAAATGCAATTAGAAAATTAGCAATTACATTGGTGCCTGCCTCGGGGATCGAACTCAGGTTCGCCTCGAGTAAACAATATTGAAGGCTAGTTCCCGGATACTGAGCTACCACGGCTTCTATAAACAATTGTCTGAAGGTAATACAAATAAATGAAAATAGTAAACCTGCATCCTGTAGGCTTAGAAATTGCTCCAAACGATTAAGTATAATAACAGCTAAGGTATTCTCGTCTAAACCTAAAAATGGTATAATATGATATTAGTTATCCTGATTCCTGCAAATTAAATATTTGATGACCGGTGGCGCAGTTGCTTTTGTCTTTTGAGTCGGTTCGTGGGTTCGAATCCCGGAGCAATTATTGCCCTACTAATAACTGCTCCGGATCTGGAAATTTGCGTAAGCGGGATCTATGTATATACAACACATTTTAACACAAGCAGCTTATAGTAAGAGCAGCGTTTTTATAAAATTAAAAAAAATATGTTTTTGACAGACTACAAAAAAGGAGGAAGGTTCTCAGTTCGATTTTTTTAATTTCTTTATGTACGATCGTTCATTAGTTTGTTTTTTAATGAAAATAATAAATTTTAGGAATATTCGCACACATCTCCGCAACTTATGAATTGATTTTAAAAAAATATTTTTTTCTCTGATAGAGTCCACTTCCACAATGGTTCTATAAAAGCTTTTAATAAAAATCAGATTTGTACTTTGTTTTTAAAATCAAAAATAACATAGAATATATGTTTCAAAAGTACACTCTTGAGGCGTTTGAAGTCGGTTTTTGTAATTTTCTGTGAAATAAAACTTGTAAATGACATTATAAAATATGGAAAAATTTTCAAACAAAGACTGTTTTCCTGAATATAAAATAAAAAAACCACAAGTGTCATGTACACCTGCATACAGTGAAGATGACAGGTAAAATCAGTGCTTTCACACGCCATCGTGCATGAGTGACAAGAAAATAAAAAGCCATGGCGCATCAAATAAAAACTTGTAGACTACAACTGAAATTGTAGGTAGTGGAGGAAACGACGTATAGAAAATTACAGATATCAATACCTCATTCACTAACCGCTTATAAATTATCTGAAAGCTAAATGTAATTTCTTTTATAACTTTAAAACATTGTTCTTGAGTTAAATTTGATAATGTCATTTTTGGTATGATTATCTATCTTTAGGCAATCAAACAAAAAAGAGTTTTGTACACTCAACAAGTAAATAAGTGATAATACAAATATGCAATATATATTAAAGGATAAAAATGTTATTAACTCCGTAGAAACTTTTAAAAATAACATCAGGTTTTAATGTAAAAAATAAAAAAATATAATAATATGAAACTGAAAGGCGTATAATTATGGTACAAAAGATTTATTGTTTAAAATAACTTTTCCTTATTTTCCAACAGCTTATAGTCGCTGAGCGATTTCTCATGTCAAACATATTTAACCACGCGACCATGTAAAATCACGCACATATGACGTATTGCAATTTTCTTTAAAAAATGAAAATATAGAGAAGCAGATATATTTTATATTTCACTCCGTCCACAGGAAGGCGTCCATTAGAGTTGTACCGAGAATTTACGATCTGCGCTTTTTTATAATGACTCTATTTATTTTTCCGTCGCTAAGATACGAGAATATTTTATTATGGCAACTCCGCAGAATCGGATGCTTCGGTTGGAAACAAGTTTTATGTGTGCGTGGAAGTACGGACGCGGCGTTCGCTTTTCCCATTCACTTCGGTGTGTGCGTGTTTCAGTGGGCGCTTGCATGTGAGAGCGGGATTGTGTATGTGTTTGTTGCTGTGTGCACAATGGGGGTGAATAGGGATAATGGGAGGAAGGGGAGAGGGTGTTAGGTCAGTGTGTTTATAGGTGGCACGTTCCGTAGCACTTGCATTTAATCAAGCATTACCGCTTTCTCGCCTATGAGTAATAACGCGTCGCCGTACGTACGATTGAGCAGTAAATCATTTAAAAAATGCAACATATTTAATGCAATTCCGCATTCAGATTAAAATAAACCTTTAAAACGCTATAATGTTTATTCTTAAATGCTGAACGGAAAAATAAATATTTAATATTCAATAAATTTACATTACATCACACACTAAAAATTAAGTGTGAAATTTTACTCCATCTTTTGTTGTCTTCCAATTAATTCTTGATTTCATTATTTATTTTATAAATACTCTTGAATAATATGTAAGAATATCGTTAAACCATTAATAATTTTACAAATTTTCCTCTCAATATAATTAAATATAACGTAATTAATACTGTGTTATAACGTTGTCACACACTGCTTTCACGCCTCAATAAATTTTTTCTTGCAAGTGTAATTTAAGCGTGGAAGCGTGAACAGGCCCCCGAGGTAAGCAAGCAAAACCATCCTTTATACGTCACTCAGGGGGAAAGGGAACGCCTTAACAATATCGATGACAGATTATACAAAAAAAAAATCAGGCAATTTCTCTCACCGTGTGTCAATGGAAAAATAATAAATGTTTTGCAACAGTATATGACTAAAAAGATTTTTCTGTGGACTGTACTTAATTATTAATTTTCATACCATATGTTTCCTAACAAAAAGAAAGTAAAATTCATTTTTTATGGAAAGGAAAACAAACGAGCAAATGGTTCACCTGATGGTATGCGATCCCGTCGCCATAGACACACACAACATCCAGAGAGTCGTTGTCCACCTAGGAAATTGGATAGAATAGGTATATTGGATAGGATGGGGTCGGGATTAAGAATTTGGAGACGAAAGAAGTGGAAAAAGAATAGACATGGCCATCTGGCATCTGCAAAAGTCATGTATATTTTATTTTATGCCGACTTTATAAAGGGCAGTGTTACTATCCCGGGCGAGCGCGGCTGTAGAAGTGGAGCAAAAGCAAATGATTTAACAAATAACACATGCATCATAAAGGCATGAAATCTCCCGTAGAGCGTAGGCGTCCTTTTTCATTCTACGCCCACGTTACCAGCCCTCGTTATAAGTTATAAATTTCAACCCTATTCGGCCACTTCAATTTTAAAATTAATATCGTATTATTGGAAAACTTTGCAGTATAAAAACGTATACTAATAACAAGTTAATGAACCTTCGATCCTTTCAATTACTTGCTTGATTGTTATCTATCATCCGCGATGCTTTATTAGATTATTTTAATTTTTTTTTCATTAAGTAAATAATTTTCTTTGATCCGCTACGACTATGCAACGCGGAAATTACATATAAATATGCATTCACCTATTTGTATGCACTGACAAATGGATAATTTAAATTCATTATATTCACGCTTTGTTATTACATCTAAAATAGATGTTGATTGCTAATTATAGAAAATTACTTAATTTCAAACATAAAATAAATAGATGAGGATATTGAGTACTGCCAAAACATTTTATGTTTTTGCATAATATAGAAATTGATACGGGTTCCCTTCTGATTTATAACGTTGCAAATTTTATTATTTATTTTATTTCCTTGTATTATTCCCCATAAATAACATAATACCCCAAGATAAAACTAAAATAATACACAAATAATTTAATGTTGTGTTTTTGAATTGTCCATACTATCATATACATATATACGTATGATTTCTTGTAGCAAAAAGTGTAGATGCGGGCACACGGTTTATCGATGTCGAGCTATATACGAGTAATACGTCGTAATGTATGTCAATATGTATATAGGCTCATGAGCACAAACATAAAATGCAAAATAAATATTTAGACAAAGTACAAAGGTTTTGACATAGTAAAGTAGTAAAGTTGCTGGGCAAAAGCCCTCTCTTGAGAGACGGTATAGGGCATAGTCCACCACGCGGCTCCAATGCGGATTGGCGAACTTCACATATTTACATTACATTACATATTATATCTTAGATATGCAGGTTTTCTTACGATGTTTTCCTTCACCGCAGAGCACGTAATAAATGATTGCAATTATAAAATTGACAATTTCATTGGTGCCGAGGGAACGAATTTAGCAAGTGGGCGCCAGGACACTGAGCTGCGACGGCTCCAGTTCGAAGTTTTGACATATTTTAGATTAAATAATACGCATTATTTAGAAAGCATACAAGTTAAATAGTTGCTAACAGGAAACAGCTGTGTTTCTTAGACACCGGAAGCTTGGTTGTGAATTGAATCATTACTGAATATTCAAATATAACAAAATTAACGGTGATAAAGTTGTAGTGACCGACTTTAAGACTAATATTACGGCCTTGCCAAATCCGGTGGCGTAAAGTGAAAAGTATAATTTTGTATATTTCTGCATTCACACGACGACTGAGGTGACCGATCGTCAACTTCACCTCATTCCTTTCCCAAGTGTCAACGCCGTATATCGATACCATAATTTGCAACACTAACTCCACTTCTGTCAAAAACGTGGAGTTTGCAAAGACTTTATTTTCAACAATTTAAAATCTAACGTTATCACAATTCATTGAAAATATAGTTAATTGATAACCTTTCTGGTTGCTCTACGCGATGAGTTTGATTCTTTTTTGTATTAAATTTGAAAAATATCACAATCTTTAATGGTTTGATGGATAAAATTACTCAAATGGAGCTAGGTGGTTTGCGAATTAAGGTAATCGATATGTCTCCTCCACATCATGCAAAAATCAATGTATTAAACTTTTCACTTACAATCAAGTGAACAGCTGCTCGTTTCCTTCTCCCTTTATAAAAAAGTTATCATCATATCCCATCAGTCAGACGAGTAATAGAATAAGCAACCAAAACACACACAAACACCTATAATAAACACATAATCTAATTCCCTAATACATCATATCGTTGGCTCTGGCATCGCTCTAAAACACCTGTCCTATCGTTCTACACTCTGTGCATGACCTTGCCGGGGTAGGCGAGGGGCGCCCACGCACACAATCGAAACCCAATGCACACACTCACCGCCCACGATCGTGAAACTCCATTACGCACACACGCGCACTCTATCTCACCCGTTTATTCGCCAGTGTTGCCGCATTAGCCACATTATTGACTATACTTGCGATTGCACTTACGTGTACGCTTTCGCTTATTGGCTATCGCTCGAATATTCGATGAATATTCCTAACGGATATTTCTTTCTTTTATTCTGTTTTCAGGCATTAGAAAAAGTGACCTTTAGATCACGAATTGATAATGTGCAAATTGTGTTTTAGTTATTAGCAATTCAAGCAAGCAAGTATTATTGGCAATTTGGTCTTTTTACGCTCACGAAATGTTTTTTTAGATTCTGTAGTACGTAACGAAAATAAACTTAAAATTTAAATTTAACATGGACATATTTAAGTTTTATTTAAATTTATATTTTGCTTCAGATATGGAATTAAATTTGTAAAAATTTACAAAATGTATTTTTTATTTTACGATATTATTTTTAATTGGTGTTGAATATGCCAGCGTAGCATTTAAAACCACCATTTATATAAACGAGATGAAAGAAATCAGGATAAATCTACATAATGTAAGTCAAATCTTTGAGTTCCGGAGGCAAAAGTGGATTGACGTAGACGCGTTGAGGTCGCATCCGGGAAAAACGACGCCATTACAAGTTTTCCCTAGATACCGGCATTCCTTTGCGAGAATAATTACAATTATTACCAATATAATACAAATATCTAATTATGATAAAAATATGTTTGAAGGAACACGGGAGAGAATTTGGTCCAACCGGAAATTCGTTAGTAATAAGGAAATTGTATTACGGTTGAAAAAATACGCGATTTATGTCACGTTAAACAGTACTACGATGTCATTTAATATTTTGGTTTTTAGGTATTTTTTTTATATAACGCGTATTGAATCTAAAGCTTTTTGCATTAGCATATTGAATTAAATATAGACATGTTGTTTCTATTTTTAGCAAATTCAATACCGTTAATCAATGTCGGTTAATCGGTGTCGGATTTTTTTTTGGTAATACGAATGTCAGAAAATTCAAATAGCACCTTCTAAATTTAGAAAAACTTGGTTTTGAAATTAGAATGCGAAATTTAGTATATCTATTTTAAACAAATTAACAACAAACTTGTTTGCTAATTTTAAATCGTATGTACAGGATGTAAGAAAAAGACGTGGTAAAACTTTGTAATATTAAAAAAAATATATTTTTTGACATTAATTTCACGTTTTACCCATTAGTTTTTTGGCGCTGTTCCCCATCTTAAACGAAAATATTTTTTTGTAGTTTTCGTGACTTTTATATAAGATAATGGTTGTTACCCTTAAAGTTTCGCTAAGCGTTTGTGTAACATCCTGTATACTAATATTTTACATTTATTAGCTTTAACATAATAGAATAGTTGAGTATTAAACATTTTAATTTGAATGCAGAGCTCATTAGAAAATTTGTTTTTCTGATAATAATCTAAGAAAAGATAAAATACTGTTCCGTTATGTATATGTATGAATGTGATTTTGCTCGACATTTCGACATAATATATATTTTAAAAAAATTTCACTTTCTTAATATATTGATTGTATTTTTATTATACGATTTCCCTTTTTACAGTTTTTATCTGTATGTTTTTTTATGGAAAGGAAGACAGACGGTTCACCTGATATTAAGTGATTCCGTCGCCGATAGACACACAGAACATGGGAGAGTTGTAAGTGCGTTGATTGAGCTAGGATTATGGATTTAGTAGTGAAATGAGTGCAAAAAACGGAGGAAATCGCCATCCGGGGACCTCAAAAGTTATGCATACATTATTTTATGCTGACTTTGTAAAGGGCAGTGGTATTTTCCCGGGCGAACGTGGAACGTGTTACGCTCTACCACCTTACAATCTTTTTATATGTATGTTTACCGAAAAACTACAGCGTGAAATTGGATGCACAGAAAAAACAGTAAAATTGGTTTCCACAGATGTACTATGTATGTATTAGTGAAGTTCTTATTTTAAATTTGGTACACGTTTCATATTGATACGCTATTTAGCAGCCGAGAAAAATGAAAAAAAAAATGGTTTTATGTATAGGAATCGTGGTACATGGCCGTAAAGAAAAGTCTTTAAAGGCCCAAAAACGGCACTTAAAGTCTCTTGCATCATGATCAAAATTATAGTAGTAACAGTAATCATTTCTAAATTATATTATGACAATATGCTACATGGATTTGAGTTTTGAATAGGGAATTTATTTTAGAGTGTAAAAATATAAAAATTGCTTTTTCTACATGACGTCTACATAATCTGTCATAGACATGTAGAATGTAATTGAGACTATTTTTCGATTTTTTCATTTATCTGCGAAACCCGGCTTTTCTTCACAAAAAAAAAAACATTTCTCTAGTGCCAGAAAATAAAATTTTTACAAAATGTATATGTAATGATTGCTCGGATTCAAAACGTTTCTAATATCATCTCTTTGCATTAAAATCGTATGATGACATTACAGTTTAAGATTATATTTAGAAGAATATTTTTGGGGAAAAAAATCATTCGATACACAATTAAATTAGTATCGTCTAATATTGAACGTTTTTCTTTACGAAATTGTAGCACTAAACCTTATAGAGGAAGTTAATTAGTCAGAATATAGATTAAAAAGTTTTCGTATAGCCATATAGGATCTTAATGAAATAATCCTGGTATCCGACATCTATAGTCAGTTGCAAAGTAAAAAGGATAACTAGCATTGTTAATTTCATGGGCCTGTCCATATTTTAACGTTGAAAAACAACGGATAAATAAAATAAATACTTAATAAGCGCTCCCAAAAAAATTACGTACAAAAGTGGTAAAAACTAATTGTTGTGATAATTATTATCTATATAATAAATTTCTACAGAAAACGACTTTCTTCAAACAAAATTTTCAGTTACCTTAATTTTAAAAAAGAAACTATTGGATAGATTTTCATGAAAATTATATGCAATCACCTCTAACTATATGCATTAATAAAGATAAAAAAAAATTCATAAAAAAAACAGTATATAGCTTCGAAATCCGCTAACACAATACAAAAACATACTGTCATATTGAGAAACTTCTTTTTCGAAGTCGGCTGAAATAATGAAGTTGCATGTCGATACTTTAATTCGCATGCCAGCTGACTCCACTTGTATCGAAAACGTGGAGTCCGCAAAGATATGATTTAAAAAAATAAAATCTAATGTTTTTACAAATTTTCCAATAAATAGTTATTCGAAAACCTGTCTAGTTTCTCCACGCGATTTTGAATAATTTTTGTATTTAGTTTGAAAAATACTACAGTTTTTTTTTACAAAGGGACACTGAGAAAAATACTAAAATGGAGTTAG
>JAOCPS010000012.1:4132608-4164653 GCA_025505425.1 Graphium colonna
GTCCATGGGCGACGGGATCACTTACCATCAGGTGAACCGTCTGCTCGTTTGTCTTCCTTTCCATAAAAAAAAAATATATATATATAGTGTAGCCGGTAAATTTTAGTTTTAGTTTAGTTTTCAAGGAATTATTTTATTTTATATTCTATTTTATTACGATTACGCATATATGACGACTTGAAGGCGATAATACAATCAGATTTGACGCGTTGCAAATTAATAAATAAAATAATTACAATCTCTTTTAAAATGTTTGTTACTTTTGTAAAGATGGTTCGCGCTGAAAAATAACTCAATATTTTTTTTCTATTAAATTGGATTATCACTTTTTTAATTTGTAAAATAGCAACATCAGCATAGAACCACTCTGTTTTTAATGTCTGTAATTAGATTTAAGTTTTATTATCTCCTTATCTTTAAATGCCCGTATAAATAATGTAAATAGGAAACATTTAACGTGTAAAGATATTGATTTAAGTTTATTTAGATACCGATAAAATGATAGCAAAAAGTTGTAAATCATGATTTTCAATTTGCGCGTGTTATAATTACCTATCAAAAGTGCGTAATAATAAGAGTATTCCTTTTATTCTTTGACGCGTTTTAATTCTCGTGTTTTTTAGTTCTTATTACGTATATGGCATATTTATTTAAGCTCTTCCCTCACAAATTTAATTAATGGCAATTTATTCTCATTGCGTATATAGTATGTTTCTTTTTATCGAGCTAGATGAATATGACAAATCCTATAGAGTATGTAAGGTTAGTTCCAATTCAATTTGACTCCTCGGCGGATGCAGCAGAGTTAAAAGTTGACAATAAGTGTGTGAGCGTTCATGATAACTGATAAGATGTCAGGTCAGTCCTTTGTGCACATTACAATGTCGAGTTGGGATTGTCAACCCCATGGCCTCTCTTCACATGGTAATGTAGGCAAGATGGCGCCAGATGCGATGGTATCAGTTTCTACATTTTTTGTGTTTGAATCTTACAGATATCCTTTGCCGTGGAGTCCAAACAACTGGAAGCTTAGTAAAGTCTTTTAAATGGAACAAGTTATAACTACTTAAGCTATTTTATAAAACTGTGTATTTTATAAACAATTATTGGAATAAAGTCTGCGAAAGCAAAATATTTTCTTTTTTCTTTTGAATCAATTTTTATAATGGTTATATTTTTTATGTCATAAAAGTAAAAAACAATGCCTTTTCATTTTCCTGGCCGTGACTACGTTTATTTTCCTCAGTGAAGTAACTTTTCCTCGGACTGTAAAATGAAAAATAACTTACTTCCAATGGTGCTACTTCCACAGTTTAATTACCCCTTGAGGATAAAGGGATACGAATAAAAGTAGTCCGGAGGTACAAAGGCCGATTCTTCTAACAACCGCTAGATGTCGTAAGAGGCGTTTGTTTACTGGGCACAGGCGCCCATCTGACCCGAAATGCGAATCTGTGTCAAGCAGTTTATTCAATCTGCCGCCTCTTAGACCGGGCACAAGCGAAAGGAATTTCTAATGTTTCTTACCCAAGGTTCAAAGTCCCGAAGACAACTGGTGTGGAACAAGCACCACGGTATAAAGATGTATATTTTCTGTCCTTGAATAGGTGCTAATATATCAAAGAAAGTAAAAGTATGTAATGAATCAACGATCTTACGTATTACTTAAATGAAATTGACATATAATATATTTTCATAATAATAATTAGAGAAAGAAAATGCCCAAAATTTTGTTTTATTTATTATAATTACATCGGTAATAATTCTGGTCCCGTTTTTGATAAGAATCAATACGCAATATTAAAATGGAAACAAAACAGTAAAGAGGTAATTGTGAATTTGAAAATATATTTACGACTGTAAATGTGTTAAAAACTAATAGGTAAATATTATTTTATTTTGAATATAATTTTGGTATTAAATAGTCTATTGAAAATTCTTTATTTTCTTTAATTACCGAAATAAAATTATTTTATGTCTATGAAATTATAGAACCCAGTTTACATTTTTTTAAGATAAATAATTTCGAAAAATATGTTAAAAGTGTTTTTTCTATAATATGTGTGACAAGGTGATAGATATGTTATTATCATAAAGGGTTAAGTATTAAATTTTATTAGGGCATATATTTTGTTCTGACACTATAAATAAATCTATGTCTCCATGCATCAGTTAAAACGTTAAGATTGACTATGTACATAGTTAAAAAATCTGCACTAAAGTCGTTTATATATAAAAGGTAATTCGATTTGACTTTTCTAACAGCTGATAATTTTTAAACATAAACTTTGAATGCCAATACAAATGGTAAAGTTGATCAAATCATTATCTTATCCGAACCAGGAAATGAATTACAGCGCCAAATATCGACACGTTTGATAATGTTAATGTCAAAGATTTGCCAAATATTGTATTTATTTAAACAGACTATCGCAAAATAGTAGAAACAAGCTCAGTATCAGATAAAATAACACAGCTATTCTAATATCTTATCTGATAACAAATGGAGAAAAATCTAGAGAACCATGTGATGTAATGTTTTGCGAGTCTTTTCCTCACTTTTATGCGTTATTTAAATGTTCATAAAATTCTATTTTCCATGTTATTAAATTATTTTTTACACATAGTCAAGTAGTATATAAGTAGGTTAATATAAAAAATAAATGTATAAACACAATAAGATTTTCACTTCGGTTCTTCTTAAAATATATTTGATTAGATGGCTATACATTTATTTTAATACAAATAAAATTACATAAAATATACAAAACCAATGAAAAGTTGCATAACAAGATGCCTTTTATAGAAAAAAAATTAAAAAAGTAAAAGCGAACGCACCGCACGCCGTCATGCTGGCAACATTGAGCGCGCGCAAAAAAAAAGCAAATGGCCGCCATCAAGGTCACAAGAAGCTGTCCTAGTCACGGAGGGCATTTACATTTTTTTATAATCGCTTCAGGGGCTTGCGAAAGAGGCTTGTTTTAAATTAATGTGTTTTTCAAGTTTTGATGCTAAATTGATCATATCTGTGTACGATATTATTCTACTACATTTAAATAAAATTAACGAAATGCTTTAAATTACGACTTTAAAAAGCATTAATTTAAAATATAAAATGATCATTTTATACGCACCTCAATTTAAAAAACAGATCAATTTAAATGTTACATCTATATGATTATAATTATTTTTTAATTGTAGATTTATTTTGATTAATTGTAGGTTTATTATTTACTTATTGACGCTATTGGAAAATCAAGAAAAAATCGCACCATTAAAAATATAGCAAGTTTTGCTTAACTTTTTAAAAAGATTTGTTGATCGCAAATCATTTCATAATTATCAAAAACAAATAATTTTTCTTTTCAGCCATACGTGAAAACTGAGGTCGGCTATGCGTGTTTCAGGTGTATTTTTTGGAACAAAATTGAATAAAAACGCAGCTATATTTGTATTTAATTTTCCTTGAAACGCTCGATGTTAAGCAAGGTTTTAAAATCGAGACACGGTACGTTGGGAATCGATATAGCGAGCCGCCTTGCAAAACCAGAATCCTCATTGTAGACCCGTTTCAGAAAAAAGTGAAAAACAGGCGTGCTGTACGACGATCGCATGGGAACGTCGTAAGCGCATCCCAACAGCCTTTTTTACTCGGACATTTTGGACCATCCTTCAATGCACTACAGGATATTTTAGATGCCATCTTTGGACGGGCTCAAAAAAGTCGGCAAAACCGTAAACGGCTCTACACCTGCCCTAGGCGACGCTAGATTACCCCGCTCGATTATGGAATTATTGCTATTATACACGTACTTATCTTTTAGTACAGTGCACGAAAATTGAAAAGTTTCCGATGGTTAACCGACTTAGAAAAAGGAAGAGGTTCTCATTTCGACTTTATGTTGTTTTTTCGTTTGCAGGTTTTTCTCCTCAAGTTATGAATCGCTTTTCAAAATTCTTTGATTATACATTTTTATTTGGAAAGAAATAGTTGACTGGTAAAGAATGTCTAAATTACATTAAGTCCGCCGATTATAATCCTTATGTAAAGTATTTACAATAAAGTTTCAATAAATAAATGAATAGTTACACTAATTCTTCATAACTATTCATTTATTTTCGAAAATGAACTGTTGGTCCGATTATAATGAATATTATAAGAATTTTCATTATAATCGTTCCAAAGGTTAATTTTTTAAATCTAAATATCTCAAATATGTCTTTCACGAAACTTTAGTTAGGAGTCGGTTTGACTGTTTTTCGTGAAATTAATTATTAGATACCGTAATAGGTACACGACTCGTCGCGTATGATAACAGAAAAAAATATTATTAATTTTATTAAAAAGCTTCCATCTAAGTACTTTAAAAGCAAAATGATTTTAATGTTCTTGATATCCTATAAATTTTATACAATTAAACTAGCTGTCCTGAGATTGAAATTAATAAATTACTTTTCAACAGTGACGCGATGTTTTGGAAAAATCGCTGGACAAGTTTGCCACAGTGAAAATTGAACTGCCAAGGTCTCGATTTAAGGAAAATAAATCTTCAATTGTATATAACTAGTAACAATATATTATTTTTTTTTTTAAATTTATTACATAACATACATTTTAGTTTATAAAAATATTACGCACACGAAAATGCATACATAGAGAACGAATGCAGTTTACCAATTCTAGAAAATTCAAAATCCAATCAAAGAGCAAACATATTGACTGTCACATTTCGATCATTCTAATACTTAATAGATTGTTTTTTATTTTACTCTGTAGAGATTGTTAATCTTAGTAGATATCATTGAGACAGAAAAATATTAATGAGGTAGATTTTTTTCAATTAGACGTGCAGAATTCTTATGTGGGCAATGCACAGCGATACACACGCATACATAACAGAGCGGGGTAAGGGTGGAGTAATATAGTTAATAAGCACTTTTACTGTGTCATTTAATTGCCTCACATACCGGTCCTGTTGCAGCCTCAGTAGCAACGACTTCAAATTGCTACCCACGGCGCGATGCGCCCGCGCAGGGAATAGCACATTTAATACGTTTCTCGGATAAAATGGTGCGTATTATTCTCTCGCTATTCCTCCACTAATTTCAATATAGCTTCAAACTTTAATAATGAAAAACAATGCTCATTTTTATATGGCAAACCGTACAAGTTACATCAATATCAAACATATTTTTTTGGAGTCTAGACTTATTATCCTGAAGAAATTCTATTTGTAAATCAAACCCTGGTTTTGGACATACAATCGAAAACTTCATTCGTAGAAATTAACTTCTATTGCATTCTACAACTCTATGACAGATTGCACAAACGTCATGTAGGTAAAGCAAAATTCATACTTTTATACTTTGAATTAAATTCCTTGGTTAAAAATAAAATCCATGAAGCGTAATGTAGTAATAAATCATGAAAATAATTACTATATAAGTTTTATCTTGATGTATGAGTATTTTTGGTACCACTTTTGGGCATTATCCTTGCATTTACTATGAAGAAAATGTATTATTTTTAATACTTATTATTAGCTTCACTTGTATGTATGTATGCATGTATGTAACGGAATCCTTCAAAGCAATTTTGACTCACTTCGAGACGTCTAATCGATTTGAAAATTTGTACACGTATTAAGGCAGCAGAATTATGTATTGTTTTTTGGTTTCTAATGATTATTATACTGTGTTTTTAAACTATAATTTATTATATAACCACGTGAATATTTATGTACAATAATATATTCGTTAGCGCAAGTAATTTGTGTAAGGTACATGTGTTAACCAAATGATGTCATTGTGTTCGGCACGTGTGCTTGTATGAAAATCGTTGATACTGACTTGCTGTGCCACATATCAACGGTTTCGAAATATTTATTTACCTCTTTTTGTGAAATTAAAAAAAGTATATTAATGATTTGATTTTTGTTTGCTACTTAGGAGACATGTACATTCCATATCGGTTTGTAAAAAAATATTGATAATATGTAATATTTTAATAATTTTTTAATTAATCTGAATACAGCTTTTATAATTGTATTCAATGCAGAGAATAAGTTTAATCAAACAATTTAGCTGAGTTCAATGTCAAATAGTGATATCCAATCAGTTAAGTTCAAAATACTGGCTGGATTTTTCTTAATACTGTGACGACTTGTATTAGGTTAGCTGATTTTTATTTCCCATGTAATTTTATTGCGCAAATGGATACAACCACATATTTTGTAAAAGGATAATTGAAATTATATTCAAATAGTATCATCGAAAGGTAATATATATTACTTCAGGACTATGTTCAAATCCTGACTTGTAATGAAGGGACATTATCTTTATCCTAACGCAACCTTGATAATGAATGAAGTGTTTGTTAGTCTACACTTTCGTGCTCTCATAGCGTAAGATCATTGTTCCGCTGCCTCACTGCCAGTAATGATGTAATACCAAATCTTTGTAAAGTAACCACTACTGTAAATTCAGTAAAAAAGTCAATGACAGAATTAAAAAGTGTAAATCGTTTAAATTTTGCAGAATCGTGATTAAATCAGTACATAGAGAATAACAACTTTTCACAGCTTTTGCTGCATTTTACGGCCGTGCTCGCCCGGAAAAGTACCACCGCCCTTTATAAAGTCAGCATAAACAAAGTATGCATGACTTTTGGGAATGGCCTATGGCCATGCTATGTTACATATGCTTCCCTTTTCTTTTCCTATTCCTATTCTATCCATATCCTAAATCTCGATCCCATCCTATCCAATAAACCTATTATATCCGATCTCCCAGGTTGACAACGCACTCGCAACTCTCCGTATGTTGCGTTTGTCAATGGGTGACGGGTTGGCTTACCATCAGGTGAACTGTCTGCTCGTTTGTCTTCCTTTCCAAAAAAAAAGTATACCTCACTCGTTGAATGATATTTCAGCCATGTCAAATATTTTCGACAAAATCTTGCTGTCACTATTTTGTATTTACTGCCGCAATCGTTATTTTGTGTTTGTTGCCGGAATAGTTAATCCTTACCTGAAACAAAGAAGACAAACATATTAATAAATGTACAAGAAACGTAAGATTTTTTCCTTACATTTAAATTTAAATAATAGGCAAAAAACCATAGCTCCGCGTTGTTTAATTACTAATTGATTGTTTTAACAAATCGATACCTTTATTCGCAAACCAACTAACTCTATTTGAGTAATTTTGTCAACTAAATATAAAAAAAAAGAATCAAATTCATTGCGTAGAGACAGGACAGGCTTTTGAATAACTATTCATTCAAAGAATTGTGATAACATTAGTCTTTATCATGTCCTTGCGAACTCCACATTTTGACAAATGAAGTTAACTGGATTGCGAATTAAGGTATTGAAATATGCTTTACAATTATTCGTTTTTAATCACTACTAAATACAATAGCTAACATTTTATGACTATATAGTGATATTGATACGTAACTTTAACGATATCGTCTTACCAACTAAAATATATAAGGCAGTGGTAAACGCTCATATAATATGTGTATCGCAATTATATAATCTAAAGTTACAAGTTCATAATCCGCCACGCAGTGCTAGGGCGTGTTGACGTAGTGCAGTTGGCAGGTTTCCTTATATTGCATCCTTCACCGGCGGTGCAAATCATATTTGATTACGTAATACGCAAACAGAAGCAGACTTAGGTGTGATTAATCGAATTTGAAGTTTGCTGAAGCTTTCAAACCGATCATGTTTAATCTCAAACTCAAAAATGATCCAATTTTTTTTGTTATTATTCCTTTTTGTAGGATACATAATGGAGGAACACGCCTCTGTTTTATATTTATATCTGGTGTTGCTATCATTGCTCTTTAGTGAAGAAAAAATCCATTACAGGCCTAAAATGCAAATATCATAAGATAATAAATAATTACCTAATTGATTATCGGATAACGGTGTCATTTTATCGTATAATTTATATCATATTTTGAGTTTTTTCTAGATAAGTCTATGACATGACTTTGATCGAATTTATGATTTAAAAAAATAATCCTGTAAATATTGATAGCAGAAAAATATTTCTAAATTATAATTTTAAAAATGATCTACTCAGTTTAATGCTATAAAATAGTTTATGTAATAATAAGAGGCGATTGTTTATTGAAATATGTATACAAAAAACCGCGGGAAAACTTGACAAAAACAAACAATACAAGATGGCGTACAAACGTCATCTTACTATCGGTCTCGGACGCGTTATCAAGCGCGTAGACGATCCGTTTTTAGAAATATTAATTCAGTAATAACCGCTGTACAGTGAACTATTTTTAGTTCGGCCTAGGCTAAAAATACAACGGTCGTCGCGACCAATGACGCTCACACTTGATAATACTAATGTTACTCATGTAATGTGTCGTTGACTTGTTGCAGTTTATTAGATTTGTTGTCTATTGACATTCACGGAATATCGCTGCGAGGTTATCTGTGGTAATGTTTACTAATGTCTCATTTCCATATGCACAATCACGTCTGGAAAGTTAACTTAGTGCAATGAAAGCGATTCATAAGTAATATGCGTATTAAATTAAAATGAGATTAAAATTAACGATAGACAAGAGTGCACGCGAGGCGAACGACCCGCCTGCGATTCTCGAGTGTTGCCAGATTTATCTAATATATTTTTCGAGAAATAGAGATATAAAATATTTTTATACGAAAACACGTACTGTTTTGTCGAAATACATCTCATAGGTTATTTGTTTTAGAATTATAATATTGAATAATATTGAGACTTTGGGCAAATATTTTTTGCTCGTTATTTGTTTCTATTGTATTTCTGTAGTACAAGGAAATACTTCTCAGTTGTGAAATTACAAAGGATAAAAATGATAATTTTCCGTTAAAACTTAATTGATAGCGTTGAATTTATAGCGTTATCTAAATTGATTTGTCGCTATCCAAAATACTATCAACAAAAATATAATAAATATAAAACACGTTATATTCAGTTCTCGTGGTAGGCAAGAAACAGATAAAGCGATAAGAAGTGATAAGTTTTGCAATAATCGATTGAGTAGCACGGATTGCTCGATGAAATCGATTTTGTACATTTTACATTAGAAAAAAATATTGTTTCGTTACATAACTTAATGTCCACTATTCGGATAGTCGTGAGACGTGCTCGACTGAGCCGCAAGGTCGAGCTGTCGACATTGACCGTGAAGTTACGACATAGCGTAAAAAATACTTTATTATGTTTCCGCAATTCGATACTTCTCTTTGAAATCGATTTAGCGAAACGAAAAAACATCGATTCTACAAAAACTTCCATGGCGCTATAAATGCGGACTGAACTCGATTTTTGCTTAAATATACATAATGTTTATGATATTTAGAAAAAGGAAACGTTATCGCATCGCTCGTTATTTAAACGTAAATTTAGACATCATTGTTTATAGTGCATACATTAAGAGCAAAATTTTGAACACGCTGAGGTAGGAACATAATGTCGTTTTTATTATCATCGCTTCAGTAAGTGCTTAATGCAAATCTTTCAAAACTTGTTTAACTAATATTTAAGTGATAATGCGAATCACAAGGAGAATAAAAATATATAAATATAAGGTTATTACCGTAATAAAAAAGAGGAATTAATTAGTATTAATGGTGTAGTAAATATCTTAAAATATTTTTAACCAAATATGGGTTTTGAATTTTTCGGTAAAACAGAACTAGAAATTGTTAGTTCTGTGGCACGTTGAAACAGCCTATTCTAATTATATAACAGTTATAGCAAGGTATCGTCATAGATAACGACGATACCTGATATCTTCAAGGTCTGTTTGCACATGCAGCATTAGTACGACTATTTGTTTAATAAATAAACGTTTGCCAAATTCTGTAATGGTGTAAGAAAAGCTCGTAAGACGTTAGTTGACGTAAACGCATATATCGTCTCGTTTGCCTCGAGACATAGTTTTCTTGTTTTTAATTTAAATATCCGTATATTAAGCAATCGTACAGATATGTTGTTTTTTTATTGTATAGATAGAGTGATAAGGCTTTCAGTACGGTTCTTGTTGATATTTTTGGCTAACTTTACAGCAATACCGCTACATAATATAAAACCCACGTAATACTAAATCTCTCTATGTATCATGAAGTGGATGAGTGTGTCCATGGGCGACCATTATTACTTAACTTTAGATGAACCAGATCGTTCACCACCGTCTGTTCTTCCCTCCAGCCTTATTCTCAAATAACTTGGGTTCGGCTTCTGATCCAATCAAATATTACCAATTTTTATACTAAGCGACTGGCATCTGCTATCCTTTAACGACTGTCAAAGAAGTTCTTGACAACCGGGATTAAATTTGACATGCCCATCTGATGCATGGATTATTTTAATTTACAGGCAGCAGGATGGCCGGTCTTTATTGGCCAAATTCAACTAAGAAACGACAACACATATTCGTTGTCCTCTGGAGGAATTTGCACCTACGACCTCCAGTTTGTAAATATATTTTGGAAGTGTTGCAACTGGATCTGTCAGGTGTGCATCTATATCTGCGCGCGCGTGTGTGTGTGCGAGTGTGTGTATATAAATCGAAGGTAATGACGTCTCTTACCTGCTACTGTCAACAATAAAATAAGTTTTGATGCGTCAAATAAGCTATAAATATTTACATCGCCCACGCGATTGACATCATCGTTAACCAATTAAAAGTAGTACAAAACATGAATATTAATATTGAAAAAGGACAATCTGTTTCTTCTTATTGTTATACCAACAAAACGAATCGATGTTATAGTAAATGAAATATAGACCAGAATATTGACGTCAAGACCTGGAAACAACAAGTGGGCAGTAGACCTACATGGAGACATTTCTTGGACCAGACGATGATGGTTATTTATGTGAATTTGAATAATGAATAGTAAGTTCTAAACTAGAATAATCTGATAAGCCCAGCCACACACGTACGGTTTATTTCCAAACAGGAATTCAAAAAGTGGAAGTGATTGCATACAAAAACGCCTTTTCGAACGTTTTCTATGCAAGCAGAGCATTCAGTGTCCCGGATCCGCCATTTCGTCTGAAACGTGTACGTAACGGAATCGGTACGTGTGCGGCCGGACTAAATGTCGGTAGCAATAAATATAAGCGAAACATTATGGAATCCGTAAGCAGTTCTATTTTCGTATTAAGTGTTTACTTTTTATTGTTCACTATATCTATTTATAAACTCGCTCAAGTCTCATGTACGTTTCATCGAACTCGAAATAATATTTTTATATCAGACATCGGACCTTTGTATCTTTTTTAATTTTATTAAATATACGAAAATAATATTATTTGGTCAAATTTTAATTTGATCATTAGTCCGTAGTATGACCAGAGTGAATTTAATACATTGTCATCGGTTGACCAATAGAAGTGTTCTGTGTCAATTAACAAAAATGATTACGCCTGCTAAAATTAGTGATGTGCCAGATATCCGAGTCCGTATCCATATCCGCGGATATTTGAGGGGAAAGAAAGACGCGTTTCTGTTACATCTCATGCGGATCTTTGCGGATATTTTACCGTATTAATTTTCGATACATACGCGAAGTTCAAAATGAAAAAATATTTAAAGACCATTATGAATATAATTGTATTTCTTGAAATTTAATATTTGGCATCAATTGTAGTAAGGTCGAATACATATAGTAAATAACTCTAAGGTACTAAATGAACCATCGTCCTATGAGACCAAATGAGATAATTTTTTTATGGTACGCTTAAGAAGTAAGTAAAGATCCGTATGCGAGTCCGTATCAGCGGATCATGGCACCAAATATCCGTTGGGATCCGCAGATATACATTTAACGATCCGGCACATCACTAGTTAAAATTAATCTTGGGAGCGCCGGCGCCAATATATTGCGAGTTAGTGCAAGTCAAATGCGGTCATGTGACAACACCATTAACAAGCTGTTGTTCATAAGCACCATAAAATTTTCAACAGTCTTTGTTCGTCAGGTTTTTCATGAAGGTAGAAGTTTCAAACGAGGGATAAGTTTTTCTCATATTCAACGTACTTCAAAAACGAATGAGATTATCAACCCTCCCATACAATAATAACACGACAAACTTATGTCGTCCTAACAAACACATTTTTTCAACCGCAAAATGAAATTTACCGGTTTTTATTTTGTCAAGCGGTCGGACGGACCATCGCATGGCTACGGAACCCTTTCATGTGCGGGCTCGACACGCTCTTGACCAGTTTTAATGTTTGTAGAGGGATTACATAAATATGCCTATAGTGATTTGGATAATATTTTTTTTATATGAAAGGGTATACTCCCGATGTGTTCTCATTAGAAAATTTAAAAAAAATAGTTGAGTAGTTTCTGTTTTCGAACGAATATAACGGAAAAACCATAACAATAAAGTATACTTATAAGGTGTTCGAAGTCGATTTTGTGTAATTTTGTGCGAAAATAATCACGTTTGTTCAATCAAATTCTTTATAAATTATACCTAACTAGGTTTAGATAATGTAAATATTAGAAAATATTCGCACATTAGTGTTAATAGAAGTATTTATTTATTTAACCTAATATGAAAGAAACGCCATATTGTATCTGAATCATAAGTATGTTAAAAAATAACGTAGTGTTGCATTATTTAAAATGTAAAACTTTGGTAGTTATAAAAGTAGGTTAATAAAAAATATGTTGTGTATACCTTGTTATTTTAAATGCAGAATAATGAACATAATATTTATCTTATTAAACATTTAAAGATCAAGTGTCCAAGCAAAGCATTGCTTGTAATTGAACCTACGGACGTCATCAGAGCCTACTTTCTCGTTTTTTTTTTGTTGGCCATGACATTTTGAGTATTTCAATTTCCGATATCACTTGCGTCAGAGTAAAAATTTCACAATATTTTTTTTAAAACGTTATGTTTTGTTTTAATTAAGCACCCGGCTAAGGTAAAGTAAACCGACTGATACGCACAATACGTACAACGGGTAATAATATATTTTATTGTTATTTTATACGACGATCGGCTAAATGTAATATGACGTAGAATTATTAAAATAAAGAAGTACATGCATAATATATTGTTTAAAATAAATACGGAAACGTTATTAGAGAGCGAATATTATGACGCACTTACGTTACAATATGTTTCTACTTATTTTTTGTATCCTTGGCTTTTAAATCTTTTGTTATACAATTATTTATAATTATTTTCGTTGCCAGGACAAAATGCCAATCCAATGGCAATATCAATATAACCCTGAAGGTATTAATTTCGTAGAATAATTCCGTTTGGATAAATCTCGTTTACGTGACCTCCGGATCAAGATTGTGTATTAAGTCATCCGTCCTTGACGATCGTCATCTAAAGCGCCAAAACATTTTAATCATTCATTACATCTATTTAATTCAAGAAACTTGTTTTTTTTATAAACCCTCGTTATTTATTATTTAGATCCACACCAATTTGTGTTACATTACAGAATGAAATCATCATTTTAAAAACTGTTGTGTCAATGTGTACATTTTTAATTTTAATTTCATTAGTTACCAAACATCGTACGTCACAGGAAATAAAAATGACCCTTGTGGAAGCCACAAGCGATTTAAATTTGAAATATTGTTAACTGTCACAACACATTAAGAAGAAACTTTAGATTTCTCTTTTTATATTATGAGAAAGTTTATATCGGAGAATCGCGAACAAAAGAACAAATTTTTGGTCAAATGTCGACTCTTGCGTAATTACTACCAGAAATTAATATTCAAAATCATAGTAAAGACCTATACTACTATCCATTTGTATTTAGTATTCATATCATGTGCAAGTACGCTCAGATCATCATAATATTTTATTTTTCCTGGACAAATTACGTCATTTGGAAAACGTAGAGTCCTCGTAAGTAATTTGAAAGCTGAGGATTTGACGAATTAATCCTACGTTGTCTTTCATTTACATAGATATTAAATTAGTACTATTATATACTGGTACACACTTAATTTTTTACTCGTACCGTTGGAATAGATATAATTATTGATTTAAAATTTCTTTGGGTGCGGTGAGTAAAAATCAAAGTTGCGACACGCGTCACGGATCAGAAAGTAAGAGAGAAAACAATATTTATTTTCCCTAGAAAAATATGATTTACTTTTCTTCAATCCGCCACATCTAATTCTTCCTATTATTTTAGAAACTAAAATGTACAGGATTTTAACAGTCAAAATACTCCCGGCAGTTGTACTCTACATCCATACATTTTTAGGCTGTGGCTTTCTGTAAGTTTACTATTATCTAGACTGTGGTTTTCAGTGCAAAGTGAACTATTTAGGCTGTGGCTCTCCGTACGATGCGATCTTTTATCGTTTTTTTATTCTTTAGCTCGGCCTACAGACGCAATTGCCAAGGAATCCCTATAGTTGTCGTGCTGCGCTCGTCCGCCGGTGCGTCACAGTCAAGGTTGCGCCGCGAGGAAGTGGGCAGACAATGCACGCGCGACGATTTAGCAACTAGGTGGGTTTACGCCGTACGCGGCCGGCTAGGGTTACCGCCGCCACCTGCATATTTGCTATACTAGTACATGGCTGTGTCTTCGCTCGAGTAACGGTGCTAGAGGGTCTTCGTTATCGCAGATATAGATCGTTTGTTTATTGTTTAATATCTTTTGTAACTATATCTGGTGGCATAAAAAGTATTACTATCGATTTTCGTACAAGCCCCGCCGCACATGCACGGTTTGTTTCAGGACGGAATTCCGTTCTGAAACAAAACGTGCGTGTGCGGCCGGGCTAATTAAATATAATTCACGACTTATTTCACGCATCTGGACACCTGAAATTATTGACAAGAATATGTGTTATAATATCTTTTGTAAATATGTTATTCGATTGTTTAAAAATCAATAATGTCGAATATTGTTAGAAACTCTTAAGTTGTTGTTATACGTGTAAAATTGTTCGATTATATAAGTTAAACAATTCTATACGTTTTTGTACTTACAATTAGATGGTATAACTTAGGACAGGTTCAGCTATTGATACCGCGTATTAGTAATTTTTTTACGTTTTTAAAATGTCTTTTAAAAGGTGAGGTTGAGTGTATTAATGCTATGACTTAGAAGTTTGATTTATTATGGCAACTCGTCAGTTTTGTCCTAACTTTTCCTTGTACAATAAATAAAATTTCTTGGCTTAACTAGCGCTATCGTGTGGTATAAACTCCCATCTCCCATAAATTCTTTTATCTACGTGTACTTAGCCATTACAGAGCAATTTCATACGTTTTCAGAAAGATATCAAATTGATGGCGGATTTAAGTGACCGATTTGATAAAATTTTATTCACAAATTTTCTTTGGTTACAGAGTTTCTACAGCGTACGAAAAAGTTCAATAAAATGACACATTTCCAGAAAAAAAAGACAGAATTATTAAATATTGCACATAAACCGGAAATAAATATAATTCTAAAGCAAATTGTTGTAGCTTTTCACACCGTGCAGGTGGCAACCCTATAAAGTAGGAAGTAAACGGTTATCGTGACATTTGCTTATCGGCCGATGGTATTGAATTTAAATGAATTTTAATTTTCAAAGCTATCGCAAGTAAGGCTTTATGAATGGATAGATCGCTTATACTAGTAAATAATTACAACCACTAGTTGCTAGTCGTTCTAGGATATTTATTGTGCTAGTGTTTATTTAACTGCCTGTAGGAAAACTCTATTTTATTTCTGAACACGTATGAAGTTGTAAACATAAACATATCTGTAAATAGAATATTACGTTATGATCTTACTTGAAATGTGAGATTAAGTATGAAAAAAATCATAGAATCTTTATCTTGTAAAATAATACACACGTCTGTGAACTCAATTTTGGTTCTATGTTTCCAATATGTAAGTAAAAAATATATATTTCTTTAATCATTTGATTTCGCATACAACATATTAGAAAAATATGTAATACGTTATTAATTAAAACTGCTAGTATTTTTTGTAAATTTGATAATTTTATTTGTTACGCATTGATTTCGATGAAAGGTTATTTTGCACAAATAGTGTTGTAAGTATCACAGATTAAAAGTGGAAGTGAAAGTAAAAGTTGAATTCAGATATTTTGCATAGGATAAATTTCGTGCGGAGTATAATTTTTCATTTTATTCGTTACATGAAGTAGAAAATTAAAGGTTTATGAGCTAATTTCACATTTATATCATGTTTATTAAAAAAAAATCAAAGGCAATTAAGTTTTTTGCGTAATTAAATTGTAGATTATTTTCTTGTTAAATGAATGATTAATAAAAAATAGTGGCATATTTGACGCTTCTAGGGTAATAAACCTTTTGTATCACTTTTTATTTGTCATGTAAATAAAAAAAAGTATACCTCTAATCCCTGTTTCCTTGAAAATCATCACAATCAAAAACACTTCTCCGTTTCCATCCATATCTACAGACGCTTTCGTTTTTCAAAGCCAACCATTTTTCCATATGCCACCAGCAACTCAATCCTCATTGATGCCGTTGGTGTCGGGAAATACATTCACAAGATTTTAAATTTCTGGTTGTCATATTTTTTGTTTGATTTCCATGACTTAAATTATGCTCAAATCCAAATTGGGACTACCCACGACAACATAATGAAAACTGGTTAAGTAGTGTAAAAGATGTGCTCGATCAAATAAACAGAAATAAATTATAATACATATGTTGTTTACATATATTTCATGCCCTCCATATCAAAATTTTTACATATTATCATTGACAGATACAAGTAATTTCAGTGTTTATTATGTATACCTGCATATTAAATTGCATTAAAATATAAAGGTATCAAATATACTCCTGTTAATATATCTTCAATCGATCAAGGTCGTCAAAATATACAGGCTGATTTATCGGTCCTAAAGGATACGTCATAATATTTATGTAATAAAATTAGGGACATAGTTTTCGACCAAATTTACCAATAAATAAATTTGACACTCGACGTTCAAAGCAGATTGCCCGAGCGCTCTCACTCTGGCCGAGCTGTGTCCGTTAAGGTGAACATGGATTGCGTAATTAATTGTTTAACTTTAAGTTATGTTTACTCAGTGGTGGATAAATATTTATTTTTATAATATTTTTATTCGTCATAAATAACGTCTTCGAGTATTGAAAATTATTCACCCTTCAACCTGTATTGCTAATATCGCGCTATCTTTGACATGTTCATTTTTCTTTCGCTAGAAATAATTAGCGGGTTTCATAAACAGTTATTACATTACAAGTCCAGCCCCATAGCTGTAGCCTGTTAAATATTAACAGCACTCGTCCTCCAAGCACCGCCGTTACGAATCGCTAAGTGAAAAAGAATTTCAAACTAATTTCGAAATAACTGACTACAATTTCCACTAAACACAGTTCACCGCGGGAGAGAGTGCATGGCTTACTCCATTATAAACCATTTTTGCAAACTTTTTTTTCGTGACGAGTCAAGGGAATTTTAAATTGGCACAATTAAATTGCGGTCGCAACGTTTCGAATGCAGTTCCTTTAACCGCTACTGATAACGGGTACGCAATCGACGCTTTAGACTTATGCAGTTGGAATTGTAATTACTTTTTCGGAATTTTTCATATTTCATTTTCTAAAGAGGCAATTTTGTCTCTGAAATGTTTAATTTTCATAAAGATGATTCAAAATTGAATGTGACGGCTTTCCGGCATATGTTAGGGAAGATATGAAAAAAATAAAATAAATGGATGATTAAAGGAGAGGAAAAAAAGGGTAATTTCCTATACTTTTACCATTTAACCGTTTTATTATTGTAGAGATGTGTTGGGTTGCTTCATTTTCAGTCTATATGGCAAGTGCTAACATGTGTATAAACATCACATAATTCAATATATATCTATTTTACAGTACAATTATAACTATAGGTAATATTTTTTGTTTTGACATAAATGAGGATATATGCGATATGGATTTGGTTTAACGTATTTTTGGGAAGCTTTATAATGATGTAAAAGACCCTTTACGCAACTCTTCTATTGAACCTTGCTTAGCCTCAGATTTGAGCAGATGGCTGCCATCCGTCAGTCGGTAATATCTGGCGGTCACGACAACGGGCAATAACCAAGTACTTCGAATCGGGAACCGACACGAACGTGGTTGACATTGAAAACGCACGGGCGAAAAGCGTCTAGATTGGGGGTAGGGCACCCATCGATCCCCGTAAACGGGGTCGCCCACCCATGACCTTGCCGGAGATAGCCGAGTGCCGGCGGAAACGCGCGAAGCTTTCCATTCATCCCCATCCGCCCACGGTTAGGCGGGCTTCGAATTTCAAATCTAGAACTTTCATTAGGCGGCGAAAGTTTCAGTGCACGTCAATACGTTAACATGTCTATATGTATGTATTTAAAATAATCATTCTTTTAAAGTATTTTATTTGTTACAATATTTTTGTAGTGCTCGATTACGCATCAATTCTTATTTCGTTATGCGGTGAAAGTTTCTGAACAAAACGTGAATACGTTGACAAGTCTATTTGTATGCATATTCTCTATATGTATGCATTTAAAATCATTACTCTTTTAAAGTATTTTATTTCAATTAGCAATAAAAGGACAATGCTCATATTTAAATGGAATACCGTCTCAAGTTGCATCAAGTTCAAATACTTTGTTTGAGACTAGACTTATTGTATTAACTCCTACAGAAGTTCTTTTCGTAAAGAAACTCCGGGTTTCGGAGATATTTGATCGAATCAAAAAATCGATTTATCAAAAACAATTAAACACTCTACACCTCTGTGACAGATTGTGTAACCGTCGTGTAAGCGCAGTAAAATTCATACTTTTATACTTTAAATTCCCGGTTTAAAAATGAAATCCGTGAAGCTTAATTAAATATGGAAATATTTCCTATTCAATTTTTACGTCTATTTTGTACCACTTTTGGGTATTTTCCCTAATGATTAGAATGATAAGAAAATATATTGATTTATCAACTTGGTAACGCCTTCTGCATAATAACTGTATCGACTAAAAGTTTCACAAGAGTACATTCTATGAATTTGGTAGACTCTTCGTTTACTGTAAATTAGGCCTTCGTTAGTGTTAGAAGTTTCGATATTATTCGAACACAAATTAATTATATATTTTGTATGAGATATCTTAAGGCCTTCGTATTGTGTTCGCCAGTTTGAATACAATGTTACGTTAGGTAAATAGATCTATTTGCTTTAATGTAAGAAAGCATTACATTTGAGATAAATGAATATTGCCTAGGTAGAAAATGATGAAACCAATTACGCTATCACCTGAAAGGCTGTGTTCTTGATTCGTATAAGACGATGCGGGGTCGCCTTATCAAACTGTATCAATATTTGTCACGACCTTTGGAAATTTCTGTTGCCCTGGTAAGCAACCTTATTTGCAAATTTTAAATTTTATTTAGAATTCAATATTAAAAGTATTTGTTACATTTTTTTTTTAACAATAACGGTTTTGCTCGTTTCGAAAGCAATTATAAAATTTATGAAGGTCAAAATCAAATGCGATTTCCCGTTAGTATCAAACTGTTTACTATTCTTTACCTTCGTAAAAGTAATTAATTTAAACTGGTTCTGGATTCTGTTAATAACGTACTTTATACTCATGCAAATATTATATAAATTTTAAATAGTATTTAAAAATTAGGCTACTTTGCCATTATGCAATTTTTTTTAGGATATATTTTTTATTGGATTATAAAGATATCAAGAAAGTTAATAGAACATTATTTTTTTTTGGAGCGCATTAAAGCAAAATCATCCAACTATATTCCATTTATAATTGCTTAACCAGAAAAACTTATTTAAATTGCTCTTAGGCAAGGTTAACCGTTTTTTCTGCCGTATTAACATATTGTGTTGAATTGTTTCAGATACAAATTTCTTAAGTAGCAGGTAGTATATGAACATACAGACAGAATAGAAGGATCTGACTTTAATAAATATTGGATTTGCTCTTATCATATATATTGAGAAAGGTATACATCATCGTATTTTACAAGCACACTGATGATGAGCTTGTATCTAAGTCTAAGAAACAACAATAGTAAGTTATTAATTACTGTAGTATTCAATCCCACGACCTCTGCTTTGTAAAGCGACCTGAACTATTTGCCCATAGGGTAAATAATGTATAAAGCAAAGACAAAACGAGTGTTTAAAAAACTGTGGCATTGTTAAAGATTTTTATATGTATAAAAAACCATAAAAAATATGAATAAGGGGAATAATATAAATTACTTTATAATTTTATATGAATACAATACCGACCAATACAATTCTTAACAGCCTTCACCGTCACAATACTGACGTATGTTATTCAAAAAAAATTAAAAGTTTGAAAATTACTAAATTCATTTCATCTAAGAAGTAACCTATCGCACTACGAAATAATCACTATACAAGATTGCGTTTATCATTATTTTCTAATTTAATATCAACGTAGTTCTTAGCACTTTAAATTTATATTGATTACATTATATATTTTATGTATTATCAAATAGATTACAGGATGATATGCGTAGTTCTACACTTGGCTCTACAATGTTAGTGATTGTTTTATAATTCTGTTTTTTTGTATATATGTTTGTTCATTTCTCCGCAAGTTATGGCCCGATTTTAAAAATTCTTTTTTTATATGAGAAGATATAGTCTAGAGGTGATTTAATATAGTTTTTGTTAAGACTGATACAATAGTTTGTTTTTTCTATCAAAATAATTGAAAAATGCGTTTCACGATCGTTCTCTTCTGAGGTTGAAACGACTCAGGTTCCGCGGTTTTCTGTAAAAAGAATCATCACAAATATTCAGAACACATTATAAATTGGAAAGCTTTCGTAATTTAAATATCTTTAGAATAAAAATAGAATACTCCTTGATAATACTTCCTATTAAGAACAAATTTTATATTTAATGTAGAGTTAAGCTGAAGGTCCAAGCCAGCTCTTCATAAGCAATTTAAGCCAATCAACTACTGCTGTTCCTTCAATGGAATGGCTCGGCATTAGTGATATCAGGGTCTCATAAGAGACCAGCGTAGTACAGTGTTCAGATTAAGAATGATTTTACGGAAGAGAAGGCAAGGCTCCATTTGGAAATTTGTCATCGAGATTCGAGATTTGTTATACTAACAAATCTCGAATCTCGATGACAAATTTCCACAATAAGTGGTTTTTAGCCATTATCATTTGGGGTAATCTCTAAGTTTCATCATATCTGTCCGTCTGTCCGTCCGGGCTCGTACTCCACCGTTTATGTACCGATTGTGATGAAAATTTGTGGAGAATTTACTGAAGATCCAAAAGGAGGTTTTTAAAATTATGAAAAGATTTAATTTTTCATCCCCCCCTCACCTTCATACAACGAAAAGTGATTAAGAAATTCGACATATCCCATCGGGTATCGTTGGCAAGGTGTCTTGAAATTCAACAAAAACTGCTTTGAAACTAAGTTAATCAAACCTAAGTTAATATTAGGGCACCCCTCAACTTTTAAAATATTATTACAATAATTTTGAAAACATAATGTGCAATATACCTCTAAGTACTTTCAACGAAAACTATAGCGGACTCGGTATCATACGTGATTTTATGCAACTTGACAAACATATGTACCCACAGTCGTTTTAACAAAATGCATAGAGTCGGCGGCAAAACGGTATCTAGTTTTGTCAAGCAGTAGGACCATCAGATGGCTACGGCATATATAAATAGGAAGCGAAGGTATCTAAAAAAGTTTTAGCATTATCCCATGATATTTATTTTACAATAACAGACCGTGGCCAGTCGAAGGTTTATCTCCTCATAAATACAATGTTAATACACGTGGTTTATCGGAAAAAATTGGTGCTCCTCATGCGATATCCAGCGAGACTCACTGACGTAACGCGATAGTGAATCGGTCAATATTTGATACGCCGCCATTAGCTGAACGATAACGCTAATGAGCGCGGAAAACAAATGACAGACCTGACTGCACCTCGGTCAAGGTATCACAATTTGTATACAATACAACGGAATGTATACTAAGGAGCGTAACGTCTCAATACAGTTCTTTGAGAGCAGTTAAGTTTTCTCCTTACTCTACATCTCAAATGTAGAGTCACTGGTAGAGTACCTCACAAGACATCAGTAAACATGTTTTTGATATAAGCTCCTTTTTCGTTTTTATCCTATTTATTTTTTTTATTTATACATAGGTTATTAAGATTTTTTTATGGTATTCAATTTTAACGTTCAAAGTTTTTAATTTTTTATATTTTATTCAAATAATAAATTTATGTTTAAATTTTATTTTATAAGCTGTTTAGAACTGATGAACGCCGTACTAGTTTCATGTATTTTGCATATAAGTTTGACATCATTAAAATGTTAATTTACTATCCGAAATGTTGATTTTGAATGTCAGGAACAGTAAATATCAATGAAAAAATGCATATTCATTGTACATTGTGAACGTACCTACAAGTTTTTCGCGGAGAAGAAGGGGAGGGGGCCGACACGTACGACGGAAGGTTATCAGCTCCGATAAGAGCTCATCCATCACTCACTCCGTATCTATTACAATGGTTCCAAACGTCGCGGTCGCGGCGAGCGGAAGATTTTGTATCGAAGCCGTCTCCTCGGCTAACATATGAAAAAATTGCTGGCCTCCTAGTAAACAAAGTGCTTTTTAAATAACATTAAAGTGATAAATATCATCTTAAATAATAACATACAGACGTATTCACGGGCCTTGGGCTCTAGTGTAAGGCTGAACCTAAAAATGAAAGGTTCACTACTTTTTCTTGCTGTTTTAGGGGTAGAGCATAATGTCTTACGTACTAAACGTCAGGTCAATCAATAGAAAAAGTACGATTGTTATACTTAAATCACAGCATAAAATAAAATACTCTTGGCTTGTGGGTTTACCCGATGGCCAATTATATCTTCTTTCGTACACATTCGAAATCCTTTATTCATGTCTGGCCAAAAATCCTGCAGATGTTGTCCACCAACGACAATACTCGCTTAACATCTGATGAACGGTCTTTTCGCTTGGAATCCTGTTTCAAAAAAAACTACATTAAAAGTCATAAATACATCCACTCATTGCGTCTTGAGAGCAGTTTTTATAAAGTTTTTATTTTTTAAATTGTTATATGGGTACCGGCCTAATCAATTTGCCTGAAAACTTATTATTTTTTAAAATCATTATGAAGTTCAAAAATAAAAACATACCTTCACCGTTTTGGCGTAATTGGTAGATTATTTTGTATTGATATTTTGTAAGTAAACAAATTATAATGCAATTATTACTATATAGCTCATGTTTTTTGCAAATTTTAATTAATTAAATAATTTAATAACGTGGGGTCGTTTCTTAACGTACAAGATAATAAATAACCTAGATTCATTTTCGTATGCATTTATTCCAACCCACAAAACTGGTTAAACGATTTCGTTCTGATATATTTTTTTATTCATGGTTTACATTTGTGAATTTGGAGCTTTTATTTAAAATTTTTTTTTTGTCAATTAAGAGTATTTCTATATTTTATGATATAAATTAACAAAAAAACAGTTTAGCTTTTGAAATAATTCGACTAATTATAACGAAGAATAAAAACTCATATATTATTTAAAGGTCCCTTGTGCGATAAAAAATATCATTTCTTTTAAAAAATTTAACATTTGGAATATGATAAAACAGGCACATTTACTGTATACACTCAGGCGTTTTATCAGATGATAAAAAATAGAATAAAAAAAAAATAACACACATTTTAAACACTTGATAATTATAAATTTTGTTATATATATTTACAGTTGGTATCTGTAGTAATATCCTTTAACTTTGTATATATATAAAACTTTGTGTCAATTTACTGTTATACAACGTTAAGTCTACATTGCGGACAATTGGTTCAATTTAAGCGTCCCGGCGCAAAAGCACGTGACATTTGTGGGGAGTTAGTAACGGTAGAGGTTTTAAAAATTAACCTAATGCCAGTTAAAAGTTGCCCGTACTAAATATATGGTGTACAGATAATACAAAATACCGTAACGATATCAATTATGACATTTTAATCTGCTAAATCATGTTTCGTATTATTTATAATGCTATGTGTTATCAAATAGGATTATAGAAAAAACACGCTTGACATTCATTTGTATTTCTCTACAAAAGTTTACAATCGCGTTACTTCTTCATAGTACACAAAGATGAAGCTAAAATAAATCTGATAATAAAATTCAAATGGCATGTTTATTAACAACGTTTTCGCTTTCAATAAGAAATAATATTTTCACCAATATATGTATGTATTCAATAAATAGTTAAGGTTAATAAACTGTTGATAAATCAACTTAGTCTGCATTAGCAATGTCTTGCAGTTTCACCTGCTTTATAATTTATTGGTAGTATGGGCTATATACATAGATTATACTTATATAAATAGTCTTAATTTCTTATGTACACACTTATTGAGTACATAGACAATTTTCTGTTTCAACTGGAATTTGCAGAGACAAGCGCGTTCAAACAACCAAATAAAACTAAGTTCAATGTCCAACAGCAATATAGTATAACAAATAAAATTCTCGCGTTACAATTGTTAGTGGCCATACTCCTCCGAAACGGCTTAACCGATTTTTACAAAATTTTGGAATTGTAATATTTGATATGTATGAGAGTCGGTGATTTCTCAGATAATATATGTAGAGTATAACAACTTTTCACACCTTTTGCTACTCTTCTACGGCCGTGCTCGCACGGGGAAGTACCACCGCCCTTTATAAAGTCAGCATAAAAGCAGAGTATGCATGAATTTTGGGGATGCCGGATGGCCATGTCTACCCTTTTCTTTTCCTATTCCTATCCTATCCAAATCCTGAATCCCGAACCCATCCTATCCAATAAACCTATTATATCCGATCTCCCAGGTTGACAACGCGTTCGCAACTCTCCGGATGTTGCGTTTGTCAATGGGCGACAGTATCACTTACCATCAGGTGAACCGTATGGTTGTTTGTCCTCCTTTCCATAAGAAAAAATATCCCTAATTTATAATGGTGGTTCACCCCAATTTTTTTATATTAATTTTTCTATGATGTGACATTAAAAAATACATTCCCTTCTATCATCAGCTCCTATTTTAGAAGCTATATTAGTAATTTAATCATTTTTAAACCCTGATCGATAACTGATCAATTATCAATTAATCTGTTTTTAAACTTCAATTATCAATAATTTATATGCCAAAACTACACTGGGTAAGCTGGTAACATATACCATATTGTTATTGAACATCGAACATCAGCAACAGTTGTTCACAGACGAGCACTTTGTGGCGTGTGTGCGCATTTGAACAAGGGAAGCAAATAAACGTGATCGCGATATTAACGCGGCGGTTCAATGTTAATACGACGCTGTTTCCCCTGTATACGGCTTAGTACTTATTCATTCTACAAATCCCTACTTAAAAAGATAAACACGAAATCTAATCTGAGAAAAAAAAAACTTCGCGCTTTAGTATTCCGCTTGGAGCCTAAAAGATTGTGCGTACCTATAAATATTACGTAATGGCTCGTGACTTTTGTTACGGCCGCTTCAAAATTGATACGCGGTAAGTGTCTACGCCTGCAAAACAATTTGGCACCTTTCTCTGAAAGTTTTAAGGTTTAAAATCCTGTAACATGTATATCTAAACACTTCCTTATCTTAATTCAATATCAACATTGTTGATCATGCAGTTTTTGTTTGCAGTGACACTTATATGCTGTATTTTGTTGCCACAAGCTCATTGACTGCCAGCTAGGTCGTGAATTGGTCTCGTTTCCTTAGGCCACACCTACGACTGTATGTCATTAGCATAAAATAATTACTTAAGTTACTTTGACTGACTGCAAAAATAGACGTGTCTTGTCTGTCTATTAACCGATTTAATCATTATTGTAAGAGAAAATGATTGTAAAAACGATTATTAATTAACTGTAAATCTAAGGCGACTGATGTCGCATTTACGGTAATCAATCTTATAATTATGGGAAACATTTGTCAATTTAAATTAAAGAATGTTAGGATAATGCATTCATAATACGATTTTATTTTACCTTAATCTCGCTTATAAAGTATATTCTATTCGAACCTAAATTTACCCAATTTTTTAAAAAAAATTATATTAAATTTTATTTTGTTTACCTAAATATGAACGTGTATTAGTTAAATTTTCTGTAACACGTCCGATATTTTTAAAATACTACACGATAATATTGACCATATTATCGTATGGCATTTTCAAATCAATTATCTTATCGAATTCATCGATTTTAAATTGAAAATTATGATTATTATAAGACTGTTTACTTAGTCGTAGTGCGGCGTTCGGCTATAAAGCATGCGATAAAGTTGAAGACAAAAAAGAAGAAAGAAAAACATTTGAACGCATCTTCTTGATGCCGCGAGCGGCCGACGGCACACAGTGGCGCAAAAAAGTGTCTGTACGCACACACGGACAGGCAAAAACTTCGCAGATGTGCTCACACGCATCGTCCGCGGGAAAAGCGCTCCGCGTAGGCTCCACATGTTTTCGGTTTTATAACGGAATTTGACAAAATGTTGTAACTCGTTCTTAAAAAAAAAATAACACAAAAAAGGAACAAATTTATAGAGGCGATGTCTAACAATCACTAGTACTGGAACAATTCTTCGAGTTTTATCAAATTACTGAACTCGATTTGGATTATTAGATTGTGGAGCATATAAAATTTCGTATAGCACTTGCTGTACCTTAACGGTCGCACTTTACAAATTGTTTTACGGTCATTCCTACCCTCTTCTTTTTCCATTCCTTACCTATCGAAGCATCTTCAACTTGATGTTGTGTGTATCCATGGCCGACAGGATCACTTAACGTCAGAATAAACATCACCTCGCTTGCCAACCTTTCTTAATAAAGAAAATACAGTCACGTTGACTAATCTATGACTACGTTAACTGCGCGGGAGAAATTATAGTGCTTGCGAACTCATTTTCTCACTCAAATACAACCCATGCCTGTGACCTTAACCAAATAGTTTATTCAACTAATAAATTGAAGTTTATCGTTTATATTTCTTACAAATGTCGACAAGGCACGAATCTCAGTTTATTCGTGTCCTTAATACTTTCCGTTAATATGTTAACACTGAAATAATAAATTCGCACCTCAAACTAAATACAGTATGCGATGCTTCATATGTTGTTATTGCTAACATACCGTTTAATATATACTGTAATTTAATGTAAAGTTTTAAATAAAATTGCCATTTAGAATCCTTAAAGTCTTATCAAATTTAAAATGATGGTCACCCTAATAGTGAGACTCTATCTTGGAGCACATTGCTACTTGTATTATGATAATATACTTGACTCCGATAAGTGTGTATAACTTTTACACATGTTGTGTCTTTTCTTTTTTCTACGACATTTTGTATAAATTGTAATAATATAACAACTTTTTTGATTAAAATATATGATTTAATATGTATTTAATGAGTGGTTTGTTGCTTAAAAAGCAGACAACGTTTTTTTCATCTGTTATTTTTATTTCTATTTGTTATCTGTTATTTATATTTACTGTGAAATGTGTATAAAATATATACTTTTTGTCGAATTTAAAGCAGTTATCTTGGCTCCTATAAGAATTCAGAAGGATCGGTCCCTGATAAATAAAACTTAAGATTGTATAAATTCGTTTTCTTTTCTACTTATTATTAATTGTATTCTAAATATATTTCTATATCAGTTCATGATATTATCGTTTGAAAACAGTTTGCAAACAAGCAATTTTATTAAACTATTGTTATGACATGGCTAGTAAAATTTTCAATTATGTAGAGTTGCGGAAATCCTAAATAACTTCTTATTAGTAGGATAATCTCTTTTCTCCCATTAAAGTACTGTAAAACATTTCCTTCTTTACGATTGGAATTTCTAACTGTATATTATGTAAGTCTAGTTGTAGACACTAATTAACATAAAACAGCGTTCTCCAATCACTTCGCCAGTGTAGGGCAGGTCATGGCTGAATGTGTAAGCACAAACGGATGTGCATTCGATAACAATATTATCTCAAACTCAAAGTCCTGCTCGGAGAGAGTCGTTCCGAAGAGGCAAATAGTTATTAAAAACATCAAATAGCTCTAATCTTGTTAAATTACAATACTGATTAAACATTATGACGCTTATATTTGAATATTTTAGTGCGTTATTGTAATTGTAGAGTCATGTATGCGCAGATTTTTATAGAGCTAGTTTATTTTTCATATTCTCTCCGCTTAGGACGGCTTAACAGTCTAAATAGTTGATTGCCAAAAAGATACCTATTTTTAAATATTTTAGTGGTTTTTTAACTTCAAAAATAGAGTAGATTCTCAATTCGGATGTCTCTATTTTTTCATGTATATTCGCGCGTATCTCCGCCATTTATGAACTGATTTTGAAACCCTAAAGGGGTATATTTCTGAAATGGTCCCATAAAATTTTCAGAAAAATCGGTTTAGTGATTTGTTCTTTAAATGAAAATAACGGAAAAAATATGTTCCCGAAACGACAGTTTTGGGGCGTTTAAAATCAGTCTTTGTAATTTTCTGTGACAATATCCTTGTGTAATTGTAGAGACAAATATGAGCAGATTTTATAGAGCTAACTTATTACCACCTGACCGCTTAGGACGGCATTACAGTCTAGATAGACGGCGACGGAAGAAAAAAAATTGCAATTATCATGTCCCTCCGCGATATAGAGTTGTCTGGCTCCGTCTCGGCGAGTACCAGGCGAGCAGCGGATCGCAGTGGTATCACGTTACGCGCTGGCTGTTGACACCAGCGCCTGATTAATATTTATGATACGGCTGAGCATCTCGCATGGCCGGTTCGCTCCGATGCGAATAAACACCGTCTCGCTCGCACAACCGAGCAACTCATACGGCCGCATTGGCAGCCCATTCGGTGACTCTTCCAACCAATTGATTGTGAGTAAGTGCGAATGAGAATCCCAAATCTCCTTAATTTTCGTACTTCGCCTTCTCGGTTTGTCTTGCTCGGCCCAAACGAGTTAGAGACCTTGGCGCTGCGAGCGCACAATTCTGTTTGTTTATTCAATGTCTACACGTTTTTGGAGGCATTAGTGAATCGTTGAATATCTTTTACGTGGTATCTGAAAAACAAAATAAGACTCTTCCCGGTAGAGGCGGCGTGTCCCACTTGCCAATCGTGTTTAGAGCCTTTTAAAGAAATATGTGGAACGAGAAGGGACTGCAACGCCTCGAACCTGACCGTATCGAGGTAACTCAACCGGACGGACTTGACTGATATATTACAAATTTGCAACACGCGCTAACCTGATAGAAAATCCGTGCGCGGTTTTAGAATAAAATAATAAATTGACAACATTTTACCCTTAAATTACAATATGCACATCAATATTAATTAAATTAAACATTTCCTCAATGCGTTAAACTAACAATTTGCCGGGAGCAGTGACGCTAAAGTTTATAGGAATTACTCATGAAACTTTATTAGTCATTTGATTAAACAGAGCCGTTGTGTCTTTAATTGAAACGCATCCAAAACTGCTGTTCCCTTGACTTTGCGACCTCCTTCGTGAAGCACCATAGCTAGATTATTGAATTAGGTCGATTGAAGATGTTATTTTTTTTTTATTTTTGCTTACTCGACTCCTTCCCATAATCTTGTGTTGGCTGAGTTATCGTGTTATTTACCAAGCGATTAACATTGATTGTGCGAGCGGTTCGCGGGGCTCGTGTGCTCTCCGACGACCGGCGGTCGAGACCGCGCTCCAAGGTCACGTTATCGTGCTCCCGCAGCACTTGGCGGCGGCTGGACTCGCGCCCGACGGCTGCCACTTCAAACATTCCAATCGCGCAAACATCAACATTCACGGAGCGGCAATCTCACAGGAACTCGCCAATCTCGACCGTCGGCCGGCTCTATTGCTAACGAGCGGACGGCCTCCGCCGGACGTGTACCTCTAAGCAGCAACGCGACAATTTCGTATCGGATCGGCGGCGTGTTTACATTTTATAAATAGAGCGCGTTCACGTGGCGCGCGATAAGCGTACGACGACACGGTGGTCGGTGGCACTCACCGTGCGCTGTTAACATCCTCCGCGGTCGGCTGCCGGTACCTCCGTTGCACTGACACACGAGCGGGAACTTTAGCACTCACAAACGGCGCACTGAGCTCCGTGGCACACGCGGGGACTGCACGGCGTGACACCCACGACTAGAATGCGGGCGAGAGAGCGCGGGGCGCGGGGTGCGGGGGGCCGGCGGCGGCACACGGCTCGTACGAAGGCGCGGCGAGTGCGACTGCGGCCCGGCGCGCTCGCCTTCCGCTAGACCCCCCTATTGGTCGGGCGGCGCGTGACGTCACGCGCGCGCACCAATGGCCGCCTGGCGCCTAGTGCGCGCGGCCGCCGCCAGGGGCGCTGCCGGTGAGGAAGTCGCCCGCCCAAAGGAGCTTTCTTTAGCTAGGGCGTATGCTTTCACGGGCGGCAAGCGACGGCGGATTTTATAAAAATCACCTAACACTCACGATTGACTTTTTGATAATAAAACTCATTTAAGTCTGCCCAGTAACGATGTCTAGTACCTGGTTGGCATGTAAAAAAGTACGGAAGCGATATTTGGTTTCTCAATGATTTTATGAGCCAATTTGGGTATTTGCCAGATGAGGTGTATAATATATCTACGAATATAATTAATGGGAAAATATATAATGACAGGAAGAAATGGAGACAAATATCTGTATGAGCCGGTCTACAAACGATTGGAAAGTTTTCTCATTAATTATCAGATTCAAATACGTTTTTGCTATATAATATGCCTATAAATGAACATCTTCGAATTAATGCAAAATCTTTTAAGCCACACATAATTTATTACAAATTCAGTAGGTACGCGCGTATATATTTTTTTTATTTAAATGCGTATAGGTTAAATGTAAAATAATGAAATAAAATAACAGTACAACAAAATAAATTAACGTCTGAAAAAAAGGCCCACGGCGAATTATATACTAACTTATCGAAGCTCTAGTAAATAACACTTATTTGTTTGAATTTAAATTGTTTTAATACTAAAATAGTTACAGTTTTTCTTATAAATAGTAATTTATATATAATAGATAACACCATTTTTTTTGTCACATGCTTACGTTTCCGTTGATCTATGCTAATATTATTTATATTTTTAATAAAGCATTTGTTTTTGATTTTTGAGCTGTAAAAAGTAGTGTTTTTACGGTTTAGTTATTTTAAAATGAAGCTCTTTAGTAAATTGTTCTATGTCTATTGTTCAATTTTTTTTACTAATTTACCTTTTTAGTTTTAAAAATATTTAATAATTATGATTTGGTATTGAATATGTCATGTCTCAAGCAGCTATTTTCTTCTTCAATTCTCACAGCTCGTGGGTGGAAAATAGACCAAATTAATATCTTAAGGGAATGCACTTATTTTTTACATTAATACTTTATTTTTAAACGAATAAAATTGTCTGTCATGAAATATCTGAAAAATTAAGGGATGTAAACTTCATAAAATCTTATTACCTACGGTTAGTTTCTAATCATATTTTTTTTAAACAAAGACGAATTAATGAAACGATTGGTTTCGTCATGTCATTAAATTTAACAAAACGAAGATAATTAACGCAGTTTGGATTTCCTAATATAATGTGTTTTTTTTTCTTTAGAAGTAGAAGTTATCCTGCGGGCAGGAAACCCAATGTCGAGCGACAGCCATCACCAATGAAATTTACGTCAGTGATGTTATAAATGCATTGCCAAATTTTAAGGTAGAGCATAACATCTTTTCACAGCTTTTGGTGCACTTCTACAGCCACGCTCGCCCGGGGAAGTACCGCCATCCTTTGTAAAGTTGGCATGAAATAAAGTATGCATGACTTTTGGGGTAGGCGGATGGCAATTTTTGAAAGGATTTGGTGGG
>JAOCPS010000012.1:4177748-4195987 GCA_025505425.1 Graphium colonna
CAATCCGCACTTGGGCCGCGTGGTGGACTATGCCCTATACCCTCTGTCTAGAGGAGGCCTTTGCCCAGCAGTGGGACGAAAAATAGGCTGTTACTTTACTTTACTTTATTTTTTTTACAAAGGGCGGTGGTACTTCCCCGGGCGAGCACGGCCGCAGGAGTGCAGCAAAAGCTGTGAAAAGCTGTTACGCTCTACCACCTAGCGTATGAAGTCGGTTTTTGTAGTTTTCAGTGAAAATAAATTTTTAGTATTATTGTCAAATATTTACGAAACACTAACGGGTCTATAATAGCATTTACACTGTAAAGGTCAGGGTCCATGTATACCTTTGTAGCTTCATTCAACTACAAGTAAATTTAAATTATTTTACAGTTTATACACGAATAAACGAAACGAGAAGTAAATAATTATTTCTCAAACATTCTTGGAAATGTGAGCATTTTTGACAATAGTACAAAGTACTGGCCAGATACATGCGGGCAGCGGCCGGCAAAAGTATGAAAATCCATATCAGTCGTGTTTTGCGGCCAGATACATTAAAAGTAAACTCATATCTGTCTTGTAATTTAAAAATGGAATGACCTTTTACTTCGAAACATAGCTACTAAGGAGGTGACTAATAAAAGGTTTCATTTAAATTTCAACCGGCTTGCAAATAGAAAGCTGTTTATTGAAAGAAAAAACAAAGGAACATTGTGGCGCGTGGAAAATTATTATTGTTCGTTATTCGTTGAAATTAAAAAGTAAACTTGTGTTTTTGATTTCCGCGCATTGTTTGAGAAAAGTACTATACAAGCCTTGGCCACGACTAGGCATTGATGGACTCATGTATGTGTGCCTCGGCTACGCGTCGGCCCACATTTGCACGTTCGTCCATCAATGCCTCAGTTGCTGGCCGCTGCAGTAATGTACTATTTTCTTCACAAAACAGCAAATCTTCAAACTCTTCAGAAGCAAATGTCTGTGAAACAAATTTCTAAGTTATTATGAATTAAAAAAACAATAACATTTTTTATTAAATCCTTACAAATAAAGAAAGAATTTTAAAAATCGATTTAAAACATTTTTCGATTGAATAAAAATGTTATCATAATCAGTCCAGCATATTCAATTTTAAATAAGATCGAGAAAAAAAACGTGTTAATCTTCAATTCAATTGGTGTTGTAAATTCTTTTTAACCGAATTCAAAAAAGGAAGGTTCTCAATTCGAATGTTTGTCTTTTTATTGTACGTTCGCGCATATCTATTCACAGACCGATTTTCAAAATTCTTTTTTCACCTTATGGGGTATTCTTCCGGGATGGTCCCATAAAATTTTCAGGAAAATCGGTCCGGTACTTTTTAAAAGGAAATAACAAAATTTATGTTTTTTTTGCGCGTGTCTCAGTCATTTGTGATTTTTTTTTATATGACAATATAAAATAAAAAAAAATATTTTTTTTATTTTATATTTTTCGTAGATGGTCTTATAAAATGTTCAAAAATCGGTTCATTAGTTTGTTTTTTAAAAAATAACAAAATTTAGGAATGTTCGCACATATCTCCATACGAACTGATTTCAAAATATATTTTTATCCGAAAAAAAATTTCATAAAGAAAATTATAGGGCCATTGTGGAAGTGTACCCACTTCCACAATGGCCATATAATTTTCTTTATCAAAATAGGATTAGTATTTTGATTTTAAAATCAAAATAACGGAGAAGATATGTTTGGAAAGTACACTTTTAAACCTTAAAGTCGGTTTTTATAATTTTCTGTAAAAAAAAAACTTTATTAAAACGGAAACAAAGTTAAATCTGTGTTCCAAAACCATAAACACCATATTTACCTATGTTACACCATAATCTATATGCATGCTAGTGATGTGACAGACATCCGGTTCCGTGTCCGCGGATAATCGAGGGAAAAGATCCGTATCCGTTAGTTTTCTTGCAGATCTTTGCGGATATTTTACCTTTTAATTTTAAATACATACTTAAAATTCTTCATATATATAATTAGTAGGGATGGAAACGTATTTAATTCCAAACAGATTATTATTTTATCTATCGAAACCAAATATTTGGCAACTTTATATTGAAAACCTACCGAAGTGAGGTACTGTACAAAGAGTACATAACTCTAAGGTAATAAATTGAGTTTTAATACTTTTAGTAGGCTTAATAAAGCCACGCCCGTAGCCTAGAGGTATGGGCGCTTGCTTTACAAAGCGGAGGTCGTGGGTTCGAACCCCGCGAGGACTGCTTTGCGTTGTTGTTTCTTGGATGGATTAGCGCAATGCGGGCTGATCACCCGATTGCCTGAAAAGAAAGATGATCCATGCGTCGGATGGGCATGTAAAAAGTCGGTCCCGGTTGGCTATAGACAACTATTCCGTCTTACGAATTCAGTATATCCCTTGTGGTTGCAGAGGTCAGATGCCAGTCGCTCTGCGTAAAAACTGAAATTCAGGTAATATTTGGGTAGATTAGAAGCTGACCTCAAAGTAACTTGGGAAAAAGGCTAGGAGGATAACATCTTTCCATAGCTTTTTGCTGGGGAAGTACCACCGCCCTTTATAATGTCGGCATAAAATAAAGTATGCATGACTTGGGGATGCCGATCCACTTCAAATCCTTAATCCCAACCTAATCCTATCCAATAAACCTATTCTATCCAATTTCCCAGGCTGACAACGCACACGCAACTCTCCGGATGTTGCGTGTGTCTATGGGCGACAGGGTCACTTACCATCAGGTGAATCGTCTGCTCGATTATCTTCCTTTCAATAAAAAAATTAAGAAAGAGAAGATCCGTATCCGCGGATCTTGGCACCAAATATCCGTATTCGGATCCGGCACATCACTAATCACATCTATCTTTCAACTTTGAAACCACCTCGTTAAATTCAACCTTAACAGTACAACATAAGGTACATTTTGCTTTGGCACTAACAACGCGCAGTATCAGATTATCTATGATAATGCCAATTAAATATGCGAAGAGGAAACTAGACCTGTTAAATTGTAATACATTCGCGTAGAATTCGTTAGCGTCACATGTTCGTTCGGCTTCGCTGCGCGAATTAACGGGACATCCTTACGGTGCAGTGGATAGCAGCCTTTATGGCGATAGTTGGGTTCCTTTCCTTTGATAACTGCACTACTGACAAAATAATTTCATAATATTGATAACTGAAGCAAAAACTTCCAAAGTCTTTTTTACGAAAATTAGAATTTGGCACGAATAGCAAATCTACGAGTATACTACAATTATGAAGCTGGAATTATCATTGTTTGCTTGTACGCGCTAATCTCGAAAATTAGTGGTCTGAATTAAGAAATTCTTTCAGTGTCGGATAGCCTGTTTATCGAGGAAGGCTTTAGGCTATGTAACATCATGCTGTGTCCAATAGGAGTGGAGCATTCATGAAAAGTGTTGCGAAAACTGGACGCACGTGCGTTAAACCGCAGGACCAGCTAGTTTGTTATTTCATTTAAAATGACCAAAACAAATAATTTTATGTAATATCAATTAAAGACATAATTAAATTAATACAAAAATGTATCTACTATGTCGTTTTTACACGTGACATTGACATGACACATGATTAAAGAACTTTTCACACCTTTTCCTGCACTTCTACGGCCGTGCTCGCCCGGAGAAGTACCACCGCCCTTTATAAAGTCGGCATAAAATAAAGTACGCATGACTTTCGGGGATGCCGGATGGCCATATCGACCCTTTTCTTTTCCCACTCCTATTCCCTCCAAATCCATATTGATATACATGACACATGATTAAAGAACTTTTCACACCCTTTCCTGCACTTCTACGGCCGTGCTCGCCCGGGGAAGTACCACCATACTTTATTAAGTCGGCATAAAATAAAGTACGCATGACTTTTGAGGATGCCGGATGGCCATATCCACCCTTTTTTTTCCCACTCCTTTCCCCTCCAAATCCTTATCCACACCCAATCTATATAAAAAAATATTCTATCCAATTTCCCAGGCTGACAACACACACAACTCTCAGGATATTGTTTGTGTCTATGGGCGACGGGATCGTTTAACATCAGATGAACCGTCTACTCGTTTGTCTTACCCTTCATAAAAAAATATCAAACTTTGATTAAAGTCTTTTATTGCGGATTCTCTAATTATTATTAATTAACCAATTTTATCAACCAACTTCAAAAAAGGAGTAGGTTATTATTTCAGCTGTGATCGTATGCTATTTCGTATGTATGTTTGCCGATTTCTCCGCAAGGGAACCGATTTTCAAAACTCATTTTTTTGACAATATAGTAACAAGGTGATCCGATATAATTTTTATGAAATGAACTGAAAAAATTGTTTTACGACCATTCGCTTCTAAGGTGTTTATTTATTTAAACAATTTTAACTCTGAATGCACTTTTCGAAATAAAAAAAATGTATTTGATGGACGGATTCATTAATAATAAAACTAAAATTTTACTAAACATTACGCCACTTCAATATTCAAGAATATGTGGATATCATATTTAAAGTCCAAACGTAATTTTAAAACTTAATGTCAATTAACCACTAAATAAACGTAATCGAAAGTAGAGTAATTATTTACGAAAGCCATATGCATCCTAGTGGTCACGCGAGCCGTGCCGTTTTCGGGTCAGTGAACTGCGCCAGCTGGTCATATGTTCGCCGCCGGCATCGTGTCCATGCTTTATCCGTTTATTTGAAAATTTGTTCAAAAAACATGCTCCTTATTTTATTACATAAATATGGTGACACGAGTACAGAGTGCTCTCTTTTATTATCATAGATGACTTACCAATCAACCTGTATAAGAGCTGAGCCAAATGCTCATATTATAAGTAGGTTAAGATTAAGTATTTTGTGATTCTTTAGTGAACTTTAAGTCCATAAAAAATCCTTACCAGTTTATTTTCAAAGAAAATTACTAAAAACCGTCTTCAGACTTTATATTTTTATGCATCATTTTCTTATTATACGTTTGCAAAGTTTACTACGAGATCTTTTACTTAAAAGAATGAGATGTCACAAACAAAACTCACTTTTGCAGCCGAATGTTAAAATTAGAACACGTTTGACATCCTGTTTGAATATTTATAATATTTATTAACGAATTCTTCTCTCGATTCCAGGTCCGCGATGTCCACGGCCTAATGAAGACACGTTTTGCGACCGGAAAAACAAGATATCACATCGAAAAATGCGACAAATTTACGAATTGTTTGAAAAACTGTCAAGAGATGGCGCTGTACGAAACTGAAGCGCAAAGGACAATGCCCATGTCTATCTATGTTTTTTAGAGACTAGACTTATTGTAATAACTCCTACATAGATACTTTTTTTCGTAAACAAAACACGGATTTCGGAGATATTTGATAAAATCTAAAAATCTATTTGTCAAAAATAGTTTCTATTGCATTCTACAACTCAATGACCGATTGTGTAAACGTCTAGGTAAAACAAAATTCATATTTTTGTACTTTTAATTAAATTCTCTCTTCAAAAATTTTGGTGCCGCTTTTGGGCATTGTCCTTTACAACTGCATTGTAGACTTTATTTATATGAAGAAAAAATACATTATCGACAAGCGGATCGTGTCCATATTTTTGACAACCATAAAATGGTCTTAAAATTCTCTGTTTTACATACATCCCATTGTCAATTTACCAAAACCACGTTACAAGATGAATTTCTTTTAAAAAAAAATGTATTTTGATCTCTTTAATGAATAAATAAATCGTTATTTATGATTTTAATGCCATATTACGGTAATATTTACGGTGTTCTTATTAGATATAGTAAGATTTACGTAATAATACCATTTTCTATAGGTTTGGTATAAAAAATTATGTTCTATCTCTATATTACATTAGATATTCAAATACAGGTCGAAAATTGCACCGTAAAAAGTAAAAAATATTATCAGCTGATATTTCAAAGTTTTTGAGGTTATTTTGTGACCTGTTGTGTATTTTTTTTAAATAATTCCAGTAAAGAAAACCAAAAACTCGAGGTGCCTTACTAAATAAATAAAAAAATTAAACCAACATATTTTCGAAAAAAAAAATACTATATTGCGTTATTACAAACACATTAAAATTATTATATTATTTTAAGAGAAAAACAGTCACAAAATTTTTTAAGTAATTAATTAGTTTTATGATAAACCATTTTATTATATAATTTGCATTTATAACTCGTTTCGAATTTAGTGAGTTTTTTTTTTTTTTTTTGTTTATTTTTTTACATCGATACTTTTAGATGGATCAACAGAAAATTCACATTTTGTGTCTGTAATAAAAATGTCACGTCAAAGACATTTTTAATCTGCATTCAAATGTTGTTGTTTGTTGTTTTATCTGTAATTGTCATCCATTACAAATAAGTGTACATTTGTGATACACCTCTTGGAAGCTCAAATAATATAATTAAATGTAATTTTTTAAATAATTTTGAGTTTTCAATAGATATATCATCTGCTAAAATTTGTATACTCTGTGGTTATCCAATAGCTTTTGACATTGCGATATCCTATCCCTTTTTATTACAAACTAAAGAAAGGGATGGGGAATATTGATGTGTCTTTTAATCATGTTTCTTTTGACGTAAACTTAACATGGTCGAATAAAATTTCATGACAAAAATTGTAAATCAATATTTTAAACCGGAATTATTAATTAAAATTGTACCAGTTTTATATTAAACAATATAATTTATTATAAATACACGAATTTTATCTAAATAATAAAAAAAAATGCAATTTATTATAGTGTTTACGCCTTAGAACGTTTCTTACGCGCTTGCGATTTTCAAATACCACAAATTTCAATTTATAATCCAAATATATATGTTTAGAATTAGCTAGTTTTCCTATTTCTCGTAATATTTTTCAATGAAATTTCGTCATTAATGTAAGTTTTAATAGATATTGTAATATCATTAAGAAATAAAGGAATAAATTGAATAATTTTTAACACGTGTAGTTTTAATTCCCGAGTTTTATCATTATTTTTTTTACACGGAATTTATTCATAACAACGGATTCAACAGCACATAAAAAAATATTTTTTTAGACAATATAGATCATGGATTATTTTTTAAAGTAATCTTAGTCTTTGAGGTGGATTTTGTCCAGTAGGGAATATATATTAGATTTAAAAGCAATTTTTAAAAAAAGTAATAGCCTAATATATTACTATCCCACTGCCGGGCTAAGGCCTCTAGAACGAGGGTCTAGGGTATCCACCGCGTGGACCAGTGCGGATTGGTGGACTTCACATATCTTAGAAACATTATCTCATAGATTTACAGGCTTCCTCACGATGTTTAGCTTCACTAAAGAGCACGCAGCATTTAAAATTGCGACTTAATATTGACAATTTCATTGGTGCCGGCACCGGGGATCGAACTTAGGTTCGCCTCGATTAAACAGAATTGAAGGCCGGCCACTAAACCACCACGGCTAAATATGAAAAAACGTTTTTAATAATTTCTTGTGGGATAAAACAACGCTTCCCTAGACTCGAGATATTTATTATCTATAAGTCGTACAAAACCCTACAGTTTAGAATCAAACCTACCTGTGCTGGCGTCTAAAAAACTTGATTATTAAACGACATCGTTTACAGCCGTAATAGCTATTTTATCATCAAGCATATTGAGACATTAAAAAAAGTGAGATTTTTTTGAGAAATCTACGGATTCGAATACATACCTTCTATTTATAAAGGCATTTACGTCCACCACTGAACATTATGCATACAATGTTAATATATGAAAACCTTATAAAATAAACGATACAATGATTTAATCTCCAGATTTTTTTAAACATAGGTATTCTATATGTACCCTTACCTCGTTTGCTTGTTCTAAAAATACAATAAAATAATGATGCTCCTCGAACAAATAGAGAAAGAGCCAACGAAATTATTAAAGATAATATATGTAAGGCAGAGGGCTTCAAGAAAAACTGTTACTAGATAGGCAAATAAATTTACAATAAATTACCCCGACATTTAGTAGATCAATCAATAAGTTTAAAAACGAATTACGTACTTGTCTTTCAAAACAATTTTTATTTTTCAAAAGAATTTTTAGACTGTGACGACAATTAATAAGGTTTTTAATTGACATGTTAAATATAATGATATTTTGTAAAGATGTAAATGATAATTAACATAATTTCGTAATGTGTTTAATTTAAATTAGTTGTGAATCAATTTATGTTAAATATTTCGATGGCATTTGTAATGGCTGAATTTGAAGGACAAAAATATTGTAAACCACCTTACGAATAACTGGTTCGAGGGCTAATAAATATTATTGTTATTATTTAAATATAATTGTATTTATTTTTTAAAATATAATGAGTAGGGCCATCTGTCGGTTAATCAGATATTTAGGTCGGAAAGGCCATCTATGAGCATTTGTTGGAACTAATTATTACTATATACTATTTAGGGTAATTTAATCTTAGTACAGCTGTACACCAGTAGATGGCAGCTATATATATGAAGGCATTCGAAAATGAAGCTTTATCAATGTGTCTAAAAATTAATTATAAGCACATATTATAAAATTTATTAAACCGCTCCACCGAATAAACGTGGCTCTGTACAGTAGTCACCTACTCGATGCAGGATTTCCACAAAGTTCCGTCCTCCCACCATTTTCTTTTACGATGTACAGGAAGGAAGAAAATCCACACGACACTACAAGTAAAACCAGAGTTGAGTGGTTTTTGCCGACTGCATTGAATTTTAACTAACATACTGATTTCCGGTCAGTGTTTTCAAACTTTTCCAAATCATCTGACAAAAATGCTGAATGCCGAGAGTGTGGCCTAGAAGAGTGTAGGCAGCCATACACTTTACGCAAACTAAACTTTTCTGTAATTGAATTTCCAATTCCAAACAGTACATAAAACAAGTTATAAACAAAAAAAAATCAACCAACTGAGATCCTCCTCCTTTTTAACCGACTTCAAAAAAGCACGTTTAATATTTACGTTCGCACATATCTCCGTCAGTTATGAACAGATTTTCAAAATTCTTTTTTATCTTATAGGGTATTCTTCCGAAATGGTTCCATATTTTTTTTAGAAAAATCGGATCAGCAATTTCTCTTTTAAATGAAAATAACAAAATAAATTTTATGCGCGTATCTCCATCATTTATGGACCAATTTGAAAAATATTTTTTTTATGTAATAATTTATTAATTCGTCGTAATTAGTCCCATAAATTAATTAAAAAAACTGTAAATGAACCAATTTTATACGTACTTTTAAAACATCTTCTCCTTTATTTTGATATTAAACACAAACTACCGATCCGATTTTTACAAAACTTTGTTGTACCGTTTCGGAAGTATACATTATCAGATAAAAAAGAATTTGTAAAATCGTTTCATAAATGATTGAGATACACGGGAACATACTAAAAAAAGGAAACATTCGAATTGAGAACTCTCATTCTTTTCTGAAGTCGGTTGAAAATAGATAATACACTTTTAAATAAAGCCCTTTCTAAAATGAGAAATATTTTTATATTGTATTCACGATATGCGGGATCAAAACTTACTTTTTTAAATAAAATAAAATAATTGCATTGTGTTTAATGTTCATTCATACTTCACTCTATTAATCTCTTTTACTCACTCATTCTTCTCTCCGTGATGTGAGTTTTCAACTGTGCATATCGTGTACTCATTTGTGAACCTTTAAAAAACAATTATATGTGTATTCGAAGTGAATAAACGAGGTAGTTGCCACCAGAGACGTTTTAGTGATACAGTCTACCCAATAACCCTCATTATCGTACATAAGGTATGCATGACTTAGAAATGGCGGATGGCCAAATCTACCCTTCTCTTTTTCCTTCAAATTCCTAATCGCATTCGTGGCTCTCCGTACATTACCTGTGTCTATGGGCGAAGGGATCGCTTACCGTCAGGTGAACCGCCTGCTCGTTTGTCTTCCTTTCCATAAATACGTTTAGCACTTAAAGGCTAAAGTATGAAATATATGCCATTCTCTTGCATGCTATATATCTGTCTCTTTTTCGTTTCATCGATTTTTTAAAACACAATTGTGCTAAAGAAGTTTACTTTAAAAACATACCTGCGTCAACCGCTGCTTCTTCTGCATGAACGAAGTATCGTGGAGATAACTCAAATCGATCTGCGTATCGGCACACACCCCCACCCTAGGCAGGCTAACATTCCTCAGTGGTATCGTATCTTCCAGAAGCCACTCCGCTCCCCCCGTACTCTCGCATTCGTACACACACACGCACAGATTGACGAATCGCGCATCAGTACTGCTGGAGGTGGTGTTGGTCTTCGGTCGGGTGAAGGAACGGCCGCACTTGTACGCGCAGGCTATTCGCCCGGAGTATGCCGCGCTTATGTGTAGTGGTTGACCTGAAAGATGAGAATTGTTTGATAAATTATACAGGATGATCGGTAAATCATTTTCAATACTTGAGGACGTTATATGTGGGGATCACATATGAGGAATAAACTGACGTAAAGTTTAATAATTAATTACGCAACGCATGGACCCCAAATGTGTATCGCTCTTGTTTGTCTTATTAAAAAAATACAAATTTTTAGGTCGATGAACTATGCCACTCGCCATATGTTCAGTTGCGGCATGGTATCCACGCTTCATTTAGTAAATAATAAAAAAAAAGTTAAATTAGTCTGGAAATTATTTACCTGATTTTATCATTTAATTATGATGACAATCGAGTACCTCTCTTAAAATATCTTAGGGACTCACCAGTCACGCCTGTATACATATTAGTTTGTTGGTATGGTTTTTATAACTATTTTTCTATTTCGAAAAAGCTCACTAGGTAATGTATGTCCTTTATGTATATTACAACAGATTCTATCAACACAATATCATAAGAATCTGTAGCTTATTATAAGTACAAGCCTATATCTTAAATATACAGCAGTTTTTTGTATGCCGGAGTTACAAATATGCAAACATTCAAACTTTAATGTTCATAATATTACTTTAGATTAGTATATCCACGCGTTATTCTGGTGTTTACCTACTTACTATTTTTCGCTAGAGCCCACACGATAACATATTACTATATGCACGTACATACGAAAGTAGGTACGTACATAAAACAGTTTCAGGTGGTAGAGCATAACATCCTTCCACAGCTTTTGCTGCACTTTTACGGCCACTCTCTTCCAGGGAAGTACCACCGCCCTTTACCTACTCCTATCCCTCCAAATCCTTAATCCCGACCTCATCCAATCCAATAAACCTATTATATCCGATCTCCCAGGTTGACAACGCACTCGCAACTCTCTGGATGTTGCGTGTGTGCATGGACGACGGAATCACTTACCATCAGGTGATCCGTCTGCTAGTTTGTCTTCATTTCCATAAAAAAAAAGTTTTTAAAAGCACAATTATCACTTGAAATATTTGATAATACGACTTCAAAAAAAAAAGTAAAATAACAAACCAGGAATATCTATGGCCGACTCTTGATCCTTGTTCATCATTTCCCATTCCTTCCAGGCATACTCCATTTCGTCATTGTCATTTTTCGTCACGTTACACTTCCAAAATCTAAAAAAAGTGAATAACAAATTTTATTGATGCAAACGACAGACAGTTTTTCAGAATCCAAAAAAATCTTAACTAATATTGAATAAAAAGTTTTACAGTTGTAACAAAACTTTCAATATTTTGTCTACAATAAGAAAACTCCACAATTGTACACATACAAATATAGTTAGCGAGTCAGGAAATAATATAAACTAATATGAAGATTTGAATTCAATGCCTATTTTTACACGGCACACCGAAGCAAGTTGCATCAAGTTCAAACATGTTTTTTGGGAGACTAGATTTATTATATTAACTCTTACAGAAGTTATTTTCGTAAAGAATACTCTGGTTTCGGAGATAATTGATAAATTTGAAAAATAAATTTATAGAAAGTAGCTTCTATTGCATCCTACATTTATATGACAGATTATATAAATGTCATATAGGTAAAGCAATATTCATACATTTATACTATAAAATTAATTCCCTGTTTAAAAATCAAATCCATGACGCATAATGTCGTGAGAAATTATGTAAATAAATACTACATTATTTTGATCTTGATGCATGAGTTTTGTCGCTTTTGGGTATACTTTTTGATTAATTTATCTACTTAAGTTTTTGATATAAGACCTAAAACTATTAAAATCTAATATAATACCTTAATGTACTATCAGAGCACGCAGTGGCAAGTATATAAGGCGCCAAGCAAGCCGGGTATATAGACGCAGAGCTCAAATGGCCGGCGGCCGGCGTCGCGTGTATCACGTCCACGCCGTCCGGAAGGGAGAGCGGGCATTCGCAGACCTGCAAATAAAAAAGTCCTTCGTAACCAGTTTTAATCTAAAAAAAAGAATAAAAAATCAAGCTAAAATTGTACATAAGCGTTCCGTTACACTAACAAAATATATTAGAAATGTGTTTGGCGCGGTCTTCTTTACAATGATACTCTTTCTTTATCCAATCGGCTCTTTAATAAATTGCGCTACCTCTCGAAATCAGGATGGCCAAAACTCTTTTAAGCGTTTAAAAAGAAACTCAAGGAGCACCTGCTACAGAACTCGTTGGTAAAGTAACATCATCGTTGAACAAACTTATATCCATATATATTTATGTGTATTTAGTTATGTAAGTATATACTTTTAGTATACAGGTTGACTGGAAAACCACCTACGATATTAAAGGAGAGCTCTCGGTATTCGATTATCATCATATTTATGTAATAAAACTAGGGGCACGGTTTTCGAAAGAATTTTGAAATAAACGGGTAATGCATGGACACGATGCGGGCGGAACAGATGGCCAGCTGGCGCAGTTCATTGACCCGGCACGACTAGCGCCGTGCCCGCTAGAATGCACATGGGCTTCGTAAATAATTATTTAAGTTTCGATTACGTTTATTCAGAGAGCAGTAGTCAATAAATTTACTATTAATATTACATTTACATTTTATATATGTTCTCCACATATAACGCCCTTGAATATTGAACCACCAGTCACCTGTATATATTTGTAAGTATATGTATATGTTGGATACATATTATTATTTTTTATTATTAATTTACGGATGCATCCTATTATTAACTTAATTTTCCAAATAAATTTTTACATAATAAATAAATAAGTGGTATTTCACCATAATTTTATTTGTAAATATCTTTGGTTTTATTGTTTGTCATATCATCTTCTCACATCAACTATGCATCTCCCAGTCTTTTATCTCTGCACCTCTTCAAGGTTTGGCTGGAAGAAAATGACGTTTGGCATTAAGTTTGTCTTTGTACGGCAAAATGATTAAAAATAAAAATTTGTAATTTATATTTATTTGTAACAAAATTTTAAACTAGTCACCTCAAATACTGCAAATGCTATCTAATCGACGCTTATAAATAGTTTTGGGTGACACCATGTCATTTTTAAAGATTTTATAGTTAAGCAATAGCTTATGCAATTATGTCTAATTGTTCAATTAAAAAAAATAATATATGAACTCTATAAATCTACAACTAACGTAGGCGATTTTTCAATATCTTTTGACCAGCCAAACAGCATGCATAAAATATTGGACCGACGACAAAGCGACTAGCAGTGGTTGTCTTCATAGTGGGCGGTTCTAAGAAATTCATACGACGCTATAATTGCAGTAGAGGGACAAGGCGAACACATAATTATCAACCTTTGTGTGTGCTAGTTGTAATAACGGTACTGACAAACGGACATTAGTTTGGCAGATTTATTTGTTATCGTAATTTTTTATGGGGAAAGAGGCAAACGAGCAAGCGGTTCACCTGATGGTAAGTGACCACCGCCATGGCTTCCTCAACACTGGAGGCGTTGAGCGTTGCCAGCTTTCAAGGTTTTCTGATAGGGTTGGCTCTGACTCTTTATAGGTAATAATGGTTTTAAAAATGACTTTTTAATTGTAATAATGATTAGTTAAAATTAGGTGATTATTCAAAACGTTGATGATAGACAGGCTATATTTACTTGTTAAATAATTTGCTAATCGGTTTTTAATTGCATAATTTTTAACTGACTTTGAAAAAGGAGGAAGGTTCTCAATTCGAATGTTTATGTACGTTCGTGCATATCTCCGCCATTTATGAACCGATTTTAATTTAAAAATTCTTTTTTCATCTTATAGGTCCAGTTTCCATAAAATTTTTAAGAGAATCGGTTTAGTAGTTTTTCTTTTAAATCAAAATAACTAAAATTATTTCACGTATTTTTGCGTATTTGCTCCTTCATTTATGAAACAAATTCAAAAAGTCCTTTTATATATGATAGAGCATTCTTCATAAACAGTCGCATAAAATTAAAAAAAAAACGGTTTATTACTCTTAAATGAAAATAACAATTTAGGAATGTTCGCACGTATCTCCGCAGCGTATGATTTGATTTAAAAAAAATATTTTTTATCTTCTCTAAAGTACACTTCCGCAATACTCTTACAATTTTTTTTTATAAAAATACGGATAAGTAATTTGTTTTTAAAATCAAAATAACGAAGAAGATATGTTTCAAAAGTACACTTTTGAGACGTCTGTAGTCAATTTTTGTAATTTACTGTGAAAATAAACTTGTGGTCTTAAAAGTTTAATATAGTTGAAGTATGGGGCTTCAAATTTAAAGCTGATGATTTTCAAATACTTTGTCTTCATTTAACGCACTAAGCACACGTGAAATCAATTTTCACGCCTAGTGTATTATTTCTAAGTCTTCTTCCCCTCGTAAGAAATCAACTGGTGGCGCCTGCATGGTAGAGATGAAATAAATGGGAGTCACATTACTCAAGGGTGCTTTTTAAATATACAAAATGACATATAACATTAATGATGCAAGTTATAAATATCTTTACTTTTGTAATCGAACACTTGGCAATATTAACTTGACAGACTTAAATTAGAGACAAGTCTTAAAATAACACTTTAAAATATTAGAATTAAGAGGGACGTATTGTAATTTAAAAAAAAACTAATTTCAAGATTTATACAAATTAATCTTCACTAACCGATGCTGAATTAAATTATGGAAGAAAAAGCTATGGGATTGTAATAAGTGATTGTAATAGTGTAAAGAAGTAGAATATTTTGTTGTATTGTTGTGGCAATAAAATTGCAGAGTTACACAAATTGATACATGATACTATCAAGAATTTGGAAATTCCTCGTTACGATAAAGGTTTAAGTTAAAGGGAAAACGTAAGCTTCACTTTGTGGAAATAAAAAGTAGAGTATATTTTTTTTTATTTAACATAAAAGGCAAAACATATAAAGAATATGTACAGGAATAATAAAAAAACACTTATTTACTAAATGTATGAGCGAGTATATTGAATATTATGTTATAAAAACTTAATATTATTTCGATAATATTTAAAAATTTTAATGATAACTCATCGATTATTTTGGTTTAACTTATATAAGATAGAACAAGAAAGTGAAAAAAAAAACGGAACTTGAAAATCACTGGAAAGAAAAATAAACCGATGAACATTTTTAAGTATAAGACAGTTTTATTAGAAATAATTCTTATGGTAGAGATTCCAATCAGACAAAACGTTATGCGTAACGGATGCTAAGGGCGGATAGTAGGGCGCCGGCGTCCGGGTCAACGACCGTCGCGTATTTTTTGTGCCCACCGGCTGGCATCGCTTCCTGTCACAATTTGTCTCGCTTTTTTTTGTTTCCTAAACACCGTTAGGAAGAAATCTCTGTGGACGTGCCTCGGGAATGATCAGACTAGATGACAACGCGACTTGACTTGGATCTACTTACTTACTAAAGTAACGTGACGGAGCGAAAGTCAAATACAAAAAAAATATCTTTAAATATGAAAATGTATAATTTTAAGTGATAATAAATAAGATAGAAGGAAAATATTGAAAAACAAGGGAATCGCAGACTATTATTTTATTCCAAATTATAACAGTGATTTTTTTTTATTTTTCGTTTTAATTATTTATAAAAATAATCAATCACTTAAAATATAAATGTGTAACAAAAAAAAATTAAGAAAATATCTAAATTTTACAGCCATATGTTCGACAAATTGACTGTTAATGAAGTTAGTTCGTAAAAGAATACGAACTTTAAAAAAAACGCTGCCTTTATGATGAGATCGAGAGTTACAAGGACAATTTACAACACATGGCCATACACCCAGATCCGAAGCAAATATTTGTAGGTCATACAAATATTTGCTCTGTTTGGGAATCGAACCAACGACCTATGATGCCACAGTTAACATCTTAACCACTGTACCAGTCATCCTTAACTTATATAATTTGTGTATATACTGCATGTTGCTATTCCGTGGATATCCTGCATCCAGGCACTCTCTGCAACATCCATTAGCCATTCAGCTACAGTTGCAATCGCTAATTCAAATTGACACATCAGGCCAGACGAAAATAGAGCCGTCTGCTACCGAGGCAGGTCTCCCTCCCACCACCTCCCCTTTTCAGTTTGTATCCGTAAATGCAACTCTGTATTGTGATAATGGTTTTTGACAGCGCAACTTCCACTTCATAAATGGTTTCAATTTCAAACGAAGTTTTAACTTTAAACGGACGTTTTAAGTGATTTGATCTTTTTTAATTAATAATGCAAACTTTGAGATTTCATTGAGTAAAGTTTTTCAATTGTTTCGAAGGTTTTGTGGGTGGAGGGATTGAGAAAATGTCAATCTTTTGCCAGATGAGCGAGATAAATACTACTCGACTGCGTCGTTTTAGGTAAATACTTAGGGCTTTGTTTAATTTTTCGAAGAAAACAATTATAGAGTATTTTATGAAAAGAACAAATCTGTACTAAGAGATAAACTTAAAATTTTTTTCTACAATTTTTTCATAAAATAATAGCCATTTGAAGTACTAACCCCAAATTCCAAAATCAATTAAATATATTATATTTTTGATTCTATGTCCAGATTAAATTACATTAGGTAGCATCTGAAAAAGGGTTTAATAAATTGAACAAAATTTTCAAAAGAATATTTAATGACATTTAATTTTGTTTTCATAAAATTTTTAAAACAACACGAATTCGATTAAAAATGAAATTAAAAGCTACAAAATCATATTTATTTTTATATTTAAGGATAATTGTCATTTTTAATATATTTTGAAAGATAATACCATATGAAATACGGTCGAATATAGTATTATTATTAATAAGTGTAATAAACCAACAATTCGTAAGAAAAGAGAAAAAACAACACCATCAGAGCGGGGCAGTGAGCCTCGTAGAAACTGTCACGCGTAACCCTAGCCGCGCTCCAGAGCTACGGAGGACACTCGCGTCGTAGCGCCACCGCGCTCAGAGCGTAAATCTCCGCAATCGATGTATAAATAATCGTTTACCAATACGTCCGAAAGCACGCAAACCACCGGCCGTAGTACGATATTTCAGGAAGGTGTTCCCCCGTTCGTCAGACGCAGCACATCCTATTTATAAGCATCTATGTATAAATTCACTAAAAGTTAACACCACAACACACGTAACGAATATAAACTCGGAAAAGCCACTATTAATAATCGACCGACTGACTTCGCTACCAAAAATAATAGTCTAATTGTGAAAAGTTTATGCGCGATGGGTCGTGGACCGGGGCTATCTTGGGGCGGCTAAACTTAGTGGTGCGTGCGAGCCAGATGGTAAAATTAGTGTTCAGTTTTCGAGACGCCGTCTGCTTGCTCCTCATGACGACACACCATTCACAGCACGCCAGCCACACACCGCGCAACCAACTGCCAAACTTATGACATTCCATTTACGAGGCTGCTCGCTTTCTGCCAGCTACCAACTATTTTTCCACTAGACAAGGCCGTTCACATGACAGACGTTTAAGGGATGATTACCAAACAACCAAAAAATATTTTTGTTCTCAAAGTTTCAAGAGGAATTTTTAATGCCACTAATATACTTTATTTGATAATAATGATCGTATCTGATACAAAAACTAAAAAAACCCTACTGAGTTAAAATAAATACCGATTTGATCAATAATATTTACATTTTATTTGTTAGTTAATTTAAAACAGATTTAGTTTCTAATATTAACTAATAACCTTTACGTCGTTAAAAATAAATATGGACTTCGTTAATAATAAACCTTTATACTGTTGTTATTTTTAAGTTATATTAAGATCTTTA
>JAOCPS010000012.1:4229729-4244164 GCA_025505425.1 Graphium colonna
TATCTTTAGAATTAAGAAAAAAAATCAGTTATAAACCAAATTACAGAGGTGTGCGATTTTATTGCTCTCAAGTTTAGTTGACACTACACTGCCTTAAGAATCTCATTGTTATATAATGAGGCAAACTTTGTAGTCCAGGACTATTTATATGTTTTAATGTAATGAATAGCGCTCAAAGAGAGACAAATAAACGAAAATGCGTTTTTATTTCATATTCTTCATAATTCATGAAATAAGGGATTAATATATATTACAAAATTCAGTTAATTCTTCCATGAAATTCTTCAAGTTTTAATGCAGTATATTAACTTTGCTTCTCATAATGATATCATTTTAAATTTTTATGTTTTTGTAACGAATTAAAATTTATTAATTTAATTCGTTACAAAAACAGTAATTGTATACAATTTGTTATAAAATAAATATATATTATTTTTAAAATACTAAGAAATAAAAAAAAAACAAATGCAATATATGTAATCATCCTTATGCTATTAAGATGTTTTCGAATCGAATTCGAATTTCGAATATAATAGTATCTATTTTTAAATCTTAGCTACTCCTCACCACTGCAAAAATGGAACAGTGGATCGACGAAATTTAATTCAGACCTGGGTATTATTAATTGAGTAAATATATAAATGAATTTTGACCAAATCCAGTAAAAATCACACAGGTGAACCTGTGGGAGGCGGTCTATACTAAATTATATATAATAATACAAAAGTATAGTCTATTTGACCCCGTAATATAGATGATATAGATCTTTGTTTCAAAAAAAAATACCGCAGGGTAACAATTACTTAATGTTACTGTTAATTGCTTTTTTGTTCAGGGTAATATGAGCTGATCTCCGATTTGCGGGATGGACATGAAAATAGGAAGTTGGCATGGCCTAACACGAGTGGTAAAGAATTGAGGATGCCGGATCGCCATGCCTACCTTTTTTTTCTCCTATTCCTATCCCCTCCAAATTCTTAATCCCGACCCAATCCTATCCAATAAACCTATTCTTTCCAATATCCCAGATTGACAACGCACTCGCAACTATCCGAATGTTGCCAGTGTCTATGGGCGACGGGATCGCTTACCATCAGGTGAACCGTCTACACGTTTGTCTTCCTTTCCAAAAAAAAAAAATGCGTGCACTAAATTTATGTATTTACATTGGTGGACTACATTAACTGTTGCGGAAGAGTTTGATCTTTAAATAGATTGATCGCCATGAACGAAATGCGGCAAGGACTACTATAATCTTCTATAAGGAATGCTTTGCCATCTTGATATTATCACAAGTTTTCAAATAAATACATTTATTCCTTTGGCATTAAACGACCAACTTATGGCTTACATATGTATTCTTCGTAGATCTTAAAGATGTGAATAATGATTAATTATTATAAAAACAACCGATTTTAGATAAATAAATAATTATGCCAGGGAGTATTTTTATCTTAATTTTAGAAATCAAATGTTTGTATATATCTTTATATGCCTCTAGTTGTAAAAGTAAGTTGTTGTCTAAGTAAATAAATTAGCGAAGGATGATAAAAGAAATACGATGATCCATGTTGTGTCCACAGGATAGATGAAACGGAAAAAAAGCTTTGATACTTCTTGCATAAATAAAAAAATATATATTTTATTATTGCAAAATTTGGCTGGCTACTTTAAAGCTTTTAAAAGGATAAAAATAAGGACTTTAAATATTTAATATTTCGCATGTTCTTAGAAAGACGTAGAAATAAAGGAAATGTTAAAAATATGTTTCCGCCCGGGATCGAACCGGGGGCCTTCTGCGTGTTAGGCAGATGTGATAACCGCTACACCACGGAAACGTTGAGGAGTGGCTGCCAATTTTAAATTTGGATAAAGAATACTTCTGACGTGACATTTAGAGAGTACGTGATACATTCACTGGCGGATATAACCTGAATACAAAACTAGTTTAATTCGGTGTGCTAGTATCGGTTATAAATAACTAAGCCAGTTATATCGAACTAAGTCTGTCGGTCTTTCTGTTGTCTCTATTTACTTTACGCTAGCAGTTGCCTGCTGTTTTGCTTACGATTCTTAAGATTAATTTTTAAACGATAAAATTCGCATAATACCTCTACCTAAAACCGTTTTTAATTTTCCTCGAATTCCTAAAGTACTCTATAAAATAAATATATAAACATTGACGGGGTGCAATTATTAAATATGTACCAGACTTTTACTAAGACCGTAGTTTTTTTCTGATGTGCATACAAACATGCATACACGCAGATAGTGGCATAAAATAAAATAAAGTATGCATGACTTTTCGGGATGCCAGATGACCATGTCTACCCTTTTCTTTTCCTATTCCTATCCTCTTCAAATCCTTAATCCCGACCTCATCCTCAAATAAATCTATTATATCCGATCTCCCAGGTTGACAACGCACTCGCAACTCGCCGGATGTTGCGACGGGATGGCTTACCATCAGGTGAACCGTCTACTCGTTTGTCTTCATTTCCATAAAAAATGGAAAAAAAATTGTATTGCTATTAAAAAGACGGCTTATAGTATTTTAAATATATAAAGACATTGGCAATTACAATTTTTATGTTTTTTAAGAGATATTCTATATATAGAGTCTGTATATAAAGACAAATTTAATCCAATTTCAAAGATTTTCCAAAGCCAACGAGTTTAATGTTATTAAATCAAAATAAATAATCAATTACTAGAGGTCTTAAAAAGTTAGATAATTCTGTTATAATCAAGCTATAAAAAACATTTATTATAAGAGTTAAAGGAAAATATTATTCATTAGCTATAATATTAGTTTATTGCTTTAAATACTGTTTGTGTTCAATTTTTAAATTTGTATCATAATTCTATGAGAATCAAGTAATATAAATAATATTTTTTATCAACACAGTAATCTTTTTATTGTACAGTTCATTTTAATCCGAGGCAATAAAAAACGATATCACGATGGTACAGTTTTGTTCCAATCCACGTTAAAAATATGGAATAATAATACCATTCCAATAATTATTTTATAGAAAACCTTGAACCGACATCAAACGTCTTAAAAAAGAATCGTTGTACTGATTTTTATGAAAATTATATTGGACGTAAGAAAAGCTTTTCAAATAAAAAAATAATTTTGAAAAACTATTCATAAATTGAAGAAAAATCAGATGACATACATACAAAACAATCGAGTTGAGAACCATTCTCCTATTGAAGGCGGTTTATATTAAGATTTTTTTAATATTTTAACTCACATTCTTATTTTGATTGTACATATGGGTACAGAAATGTTCAAAGAAACTGTACTGTGTACCAAATTTTAAAAATCAATTTGAAACGACTTAAAAGTGTACTTTTAAAACATATCTTCCCCGCCATTTTGATTTTAAAAACAAACTACTTTCGATCCGATCCCATTTTTATAAAACATTTGTAGGAACATTGTGGAAGTGTACACTATCAGATAAAAAATAGTCGATGATTTTAAAAACAAACTGCTAATTTCTTTAAAAAAAATTATTGGACTATTTTGGAAGCATACATATATATCACTATCGGATAAAAAAAATATTTTCAAAATAGGTTCACAAGTAGCGGAGATATGCGCGAAAATATAATAAAAAATAGAAACACCTAAATTAAGAACCCACCTTCGTTTCTGGTTGGTCAAAAATATTAAAAATAAATGTTTATAGATAACTGTCTGACATGAATGTAAATTATTATTTCATAAACAAAGAATGCTTATTAAGTGAATTAGCGCACGGAATGCATAACAAAATAAAACAATATGATGAGCGTAAACTAAATAACATAAGAATGAACTAGCACATATTTATCCACGTACAATGTATAATAATAAACAATAATACAAACATCATAAGCGAGAGTAAACAAATAAAATTCATTACAACCATAATGTTTTACTGGTGTGATGATTTGATTATTTGGTTAATGAAGAAATGTTTTGTATAACTGTTCCGGATTGTCGTTCGTACAGCGGATATTTAATCGACATTTTGATCAAATTTAAATGACATTAACTTAAGGAATTATTTTTATTGTGGTGTATATACATTTCAGTGTGATTGCCAAAGTAGTAGCTGACTATTGTTCTGGTCAGTGTAGACTTGTGGTATGAGGTCACACGATAAATCTATATTGACCAGACCAATAGTCAGCTATCAGGTATAAGTAAGCAGGGAACGGGTAGTAAATTGTATAATGTTTGGTTTTTCTATCATTTTGCCCAAAAATCTATACCTTTTTGAAGTCGCTCGACAACTCTCAATTCGACTACAGAAATATAGTTAATAATATAATTTTTATAGAAAAGGGATGGTAAGTGATCACCGATGCCCATGGACTCCCGCAACACCAGAGGAGTTACAAGTACGTTGCCGGCGTTTGAGGTAGGAATAAGTCCCTAAGTCGTATCGGTCCGGAAATACCGCTGGTGACAGTTCATTCCACAGAGGAGTTATGCGTGGAAGAAAATGATCGCAAGCGATAAACCGATTGTCAAAATTCTTCTTTATTTAAAAAAAAATAAACGTACGTTCTCTTCTAAGGCGTTTAAAGACTTCAGATATTTTCTGTGCAAGTAATTATTCTAATTGTATGTAATTTTTATCTTCTTATATGCTTAATTAAGAATAAAATTAGGCACGTCCTAGCAGAGTCTTATGTTTGCAGAAGTAAATATATCTCTCATTTTGTACGTTGGAAACGCTACAAATCTTGGACTCGCTGAAAATATTTTTTAATTACGCGCCATCCGTAGTTAATTAACTCCAATGTTTACTCGCAGTGGCAAACGAGAATGGACGCGGCTCTCGTTCGCTGAAATGTTTTTGCGGAAAATATATTCGTATATAACGCTCATCCCCCGTTTGCCAGCGATTTAATAAAATTAGACGGGGCTAAAAGCTCGTGTAATAGCATTACTTTCGTTTTTGAAGCGGGCGCGGGTAAATCAATTATGAACTCCGTCTAGTTTTGATGACGAGCTACATGGCCTATCCCGTTTCAAAGGCTGTATTGCATTAGCCGCTCCTATTTGTATACGCCTCGATTTCTCCTTTAAAAGCTCTTTGTAGCGTCGCTTTTATTAATAATAGTCGTTCTGGAAAGTACGTCTTCATGACTTAACCGGCTTCAAAAAAGGAAGAGCTTCTCAATTTCGCTGTATGTTTTTTTGGATGTTTGCCAATTTCTCCGCAACTTCTGTACCGATTTTCAAAATTCTTTTTTATATGCAAGGATATAGTTAAGAGGTAGTCCCGTATAATTTTCATGAATATCGGCCAAACAGTTTCTTTATTAAATCAAAATAACTGAAAGAATTGTGTCACGAAAGTTCGCTTTAAAAGCGCTTCAAATAGGTTTCGAGTTCTTTTCTAAATAATAATTATTAATAAATGATGATTGATTTAAAATCCTCAAGAGCTGGTAATAAAGTTTGAAATAAAGAGGTTTTATTTTGGTGTTTATTCCCTTATTCACGTATGGTTTTATTGGAACCAATACATATTACACTCTCAAAAGGGGTCCATCACAAAGAATTGCAAAGTTTTGTATTTACTCTGATTTGGTTAATGAAATTATAATACATAATAGAGACTTTCAATAGGGGTCCGCTGTAAGCTAACTTTCATACTAATAATAATAATACATTTATGGCAAACCACTACTTCTATTACATTTTTATCAACGGGCCTTAAACTAAGCAGAGCTTGTATTTTGTCTTTAAGATATATATGTATATGCTATTCAACTAACAATGTGCACGACTTTGATCTCGAGTTATCAAAGATCTATCAAAAAGTACTAACTATATTTTTCGATATAGCGAGGAGTCATAGAAATTCTTTGTTGACCGGCACTATACATTAAATAATATTCAAATTAATGGCTTATCCCGTGGATTTTTCTCAGTTTATTTTTACTTAAATGTTCCTGGCATAACCACTCACATTTCAGCATGAAAAATATTCACTGAGCTCTCTCTGAGTCTGGAGACACAAAAAACAACCATACTGGTATGTACGAGTAGACACTAAATACATTAATATTTGTGTCTACAAAGTTAATATACCTAAAACATTATTTATAATAATATGGCATATATAAAATATTTCAATTTAGATTTTCACTAATACAGTTATGAAAACCTCTTCTGATATCTCGCTGGTTGGGCTATGTTGGGATCATACATGAAATTTAAATGTTATATTAGTATAATAGTAACTTAAGTAAATATTCCACTGAGTAAACGTAATAGAAAGTTCAGTAATTATTTACGGAACCTATGTGAATTGTAGCGGACACGGCGCGAGCCCTGGCGTTTTCGGGTTGGTGAACTGCGCCAGCTGCCCATATGTTTGCTATCGGCATTGTATCCTCGCTTCGTTTATTTATTTATAATTTTAGTCGAAAACTATACCCCTAATGTTTTTATATATAAATATGAATTACATAATTATTATGACAATCGAGTACCCAGTGATATCCTTTAATAACATTGGTAACTCACCAGTCACTCTATATAAAAGCCCCAAATAATACTATATACAGAAAAATATTAAAAGACTTAATATTAAGCTAATATTAAAACATTAAACACATTTATTTCACTTTTCTAATAATTTTGCGTAAATAAATGAGACTGAATGTGCATGTTTAATGTTTATGCAAAGAAAGAGTGCAAGTGACAAAATTGGAAGAGAGAACAAAATAAAAAAAAAATAAAAATTAATAGGTTATTATGTAATCAAGGCTTGAATCGCGAAGGAGATAAGTATTTGAATCAATTCTATAGGTTTTAAACTTTCTTATATGTGGTATGTTCTTTTGAAGAATATATCTAAAATGTATGCAAAATTTATAGATCGTTGCGCTGCGCAATGTTTCTTGGTTAAACTTAGCAAAGCCGCGTTTATTATTTATGTGCACACGCCACGTAACTTAGGATATTACTTAGTGAAGTAACGAACATAGTTTACGAGATGAACCTGTAAAAAGTTTTTCCCTGTTCCTTCCATTAACTTTACGGCTGACGATAAATTCTTGAGACAAAGGACTTTTGTTTTTTCCGCGACGCCACACTGTGTCACTAAAGGGGCAATCATGGCTCATAGTTCAAACATTTTATAATGATAGACTATAAGATAAAACGCTGATAATCCTATTAAAATCTTACTAATATTATAAACTAGCTGCGCCTCGCGGTTACCCACGGTTTATCAGATACAATAAAGTAATTCTTTTAAATATTTTTTTTAATTCTTCTTTATGTAGGAACCATTTTCGTACTTCAAGGAATAAACTAAAAAAAGAATTAGTGAAATCGGTTAAGCTGTTCTCGAGATCTGCGCTTAGCAACACATTCATCGATTAATTTTTATATAATAGATATTGAAGTGTTTGTGGTTCTATGTACTCCATCACGTAGAAACAAATGAATGGTTTTGAATGAAATTTGGCGTAACATACTGGTTAGATATTAGAGACAGAAAAAAAAGCGGGCTAAACTGCGGAGAGCAGTTAGTTTTTCTAATCTAAATGTCAACATCAATGTTGCAACGCATATTTAATTAAAAATAGTGCTACAGTGTATGGACACGGATGATTCTGATAAGTGCCTCGTAATAATTCCGGTCAATTTATTATTTAAATTCTAGTAGGTGCATAAGTTAGAAATTATACAAGGTGGTAGAGCAAAACATTCTTTCACAGTTTTTGCTGCACTTATATGGTCGTCCGGGGAAGTACCATCGCCCCACACAAAGTCACCATAAAATAAAGTATGCATAACTTTTTAGTTAACCAGGGGACCATTCCTTCCCTCTTCTTTTTCCACTCCTTTCTCCTCCTAATCCTTAATATAATCCCGGCCCGTCTTATACACTTAACCTGTTTTCTCCAATTTGCTAGGTTGGCAACACAACTCTCCGGGTGTTGCGTGTATCCATGGGCGACAGGATCACTTAACATTGGGTGAACCGTCTACTTATTTGTCATCTTTTTAATAAAAATAAATAAATATGACGTTTACAAACAAACACTATACCACTGTTTCCATCTGAAAACATAAAACAAATTTTCTGTTATCCAAGATTTTTCCAAAAACTCCGTTTGCGATTTAATTGTGTCGCAGCGGCACCTTTGCGAACCTGAGATGAAATATCGCGTTACGTTGTTAGAAGACACAGATAGCTTCCAACTCCGATCGCTCTGTATTATCTATCGCTGCGAACAGGATCCTTTTTATTTACCGTAGCAGTGTTGACAGTACAAATACATATAAAAACGTATTTTTAACAAAGGCAAAAAATATAAAACATATCTTATTGGAACACTTTTTGCTTCAATAGATACCTCATTAAGTCAGTTTATAGTAATTCTCAATTTCTCAATTCCTGGTCAACACTGAAAATCAGCGTTGTGGTATTTTACTACAACTTTATGCTGAGTGTTAATCTTTTTGGAACTGCCGTACAAAAAATTGCTCTTTTATGTTAATTTTTTTGGAACTGCCGTACAAAAATTTCTCTGCTTTTGTGCCGTACAAAAATTGCTCTTAAATGTAAATGTTTTTGTTAAAAGGAAATATTTTTGTTTACGTATCTGAGTTTGTATAATGATCCTACGGTTTTGTCTATTCTATTCTTTTTGTTACTTTCACGATCACTATGTGCGCTTGTAGGGTTGTGAAAAATAAATTTATCTTTCTTTCTTCCATAAAGAAAGATGGTGGAAGTCGCTTATAATGGTATCTAAAATGGTGATTTTTAATGGTATAGTCTTTAAATACCTACAATGGGGGCTTTATTAAATATCTTAATATTAAAACGAGACAACCCGCAAACGTTGTTCTCCCGTAAAAATAAAAAAAAACCGCCAAATTATTTTTTTATACAAAGTACTAAATCACAATTAAAAAACATTAGGTGTTGTTTACGACTTATTATCATACCTACCAAATATAGTACGAAAAGAACATTAAAATCGGTTTAGCAGTTGGGGGGAGTACGGCTACTAGCACCGGGACACAAGATTTATTTATATTTAGTAAGATGATAGATATTTATCCCTCCAACGATATTTATTTACGAACCGGAGGTTGTGGGTCCGAAACCCCGCGGTGGGACAACGACTTTGTGTTGTTGTTTCTTGGTTGAGTTAAGGCAATGCGGGCTGATCACCCGATTGAAAAGAAAGATGATCCATGCATCGGATGGGCATGTAAAAAAGTCGGTCCTGGTTGTCAAGAACATCTTTGGCAGTCGTTATAGGATGTCAGTGCCTTCAAATAGCCTGACAACTAATCCATCCTTCGAATTCAGCTTATCCCTTTGGGTTGCGGATGACTGATGCCAGTCGCTCTGCGTAAAAACTGAAATACAGGTAATATTTGGTTTGAAGTAAGTAACTTGGGAAAGGGCTAGGAGGAAGAAGAAGACATATATTTATAGTCATAAAAAATTTCATAAAAATTATGATAATAAAATACCTTCAATTTTCAAAAAAAAACTTCAAAAATATCTCATGCATCAAGATTAAAATTATATAGTAATTATTTTCATATTTTTACGATATAACGCTTCATGGATTTGATAATTAAGCAGGGAATTTAATTTAAAGTATATAAGTAAGCATTTTGCTTTGCCTACATGACGTTTACTTTCATTGAGATGTAGAATACAATACAAACTATGTTTGATATATGATTTTATCAAATATCTCCAAAAGCCGGGTTTGCTTTACGAAATGAACTTCTTTAGGAGTTAATATAATAAGTGTAGTTTCCAAAAAAAAAAATATTTGAACTCAATGCAACTTGGTACGGTATGCCATAACATAAAAATGGGCATTGTCCTGTAAACATCTGATTTTATCATGAATAGCATTTTTTAAAATTCTATTAGAAACATCAATATAATATCTTTTATGAAATTTAAAACTGGTGATAGACATTTAATATATAAATAGGCGATTAAAACAACTATCGTGACTTAAAATCGGTTAAACAAAACACTCAAAGGAACCAATACGTTTTAATATCAACGGCAACACAAACACCAACAAACATAAATCATTGCACACACCCACATCGCTCAGTCACGCTTAAAATTTTGCGGAATCAACCCTAATCGGGGGTATCTGTGAATTTCAATTAAACCGCCTCATAATACTTGCTTGATTCCGGCCCAAAATTGTATTTATCTCAAGTCCCCTTTATTACTCGAAGTAGGCTTCCAATGGGCCCTAGACTAGACACCCTAGGCCACGTAATTAGCATCGTGCCCCGTCTGAGAGATATTTGAATAACGCAGGGGTGGTTTAGGCAGGTTGTAAAATGAACCCCCGATCCGGTTAATTATATCGCCATTAATTCTGTGATAAGCTAATCATTGTGGAGTTATGTTTGTACGACGAACTGTATAGTACACTATAAGCAAACGTTTATCTAATTTTATATGCGCACCAATCTAATTCGCTCTGAAATAGAAAGGCTGTCTAGTAGAGAATATCGAAAGTATAGAGGTGGTAGTGTATTACATTTTTTCACAGCTTTTGCTGCACTTCTACGGCCGTGCTGCCCGGGGAAGTACCCTTTATAAAGGGTAATCGGCATAAAATAAAGTACGGATGACATTTGGGGATGCCGGATGGCCATGTCTACCCTGTACTTTTCCTATTCATGTCCTCCCCAAATCCTTAACCCCGACACCATCCTATCCAATAAACCTATTATATCCGATCTCCCAGGTTGACAACGCACTTGCAACTCTCGGGATGTTGCGGTTGCCAATGGGCCATTGGATCGTTGAACATCAGGTGAACCGTCTGCTCGTTTGTCTTCCTTTCCATAAAAAAATCATGTAAAAATAACATGTAATTCTATGTAAAAAACATAAATAAATAAGTCCGCCTTAAAATACTTTGAAGAATAAAGAGGTTTTGTGTGTTATTGTCTTTTGGGAGTGCTTTACTTTAACAGATATTCATAACATTCGGATGTTATATAGAAAGACTAAGGTTTATGCCAGATTGAATGTGATATTTAAAAAAGAAAAATTACGAAAATTTTCTTTCATTAGAGCTTAATCTACCGAAAACATCCATGTTACATGTATTAGTCTGAAAATTACAGAGAAATATATGGTTTGGAACATTAAGGTATAAATACATTTCCATATACAAAATTTAACTTTAATTAAAATGTTGTGTATGGGACGAAGTTAATTCTGAATCAGTGTGCACCCGGCTTTATTGGAGAAATCTGCGTGCGGAGTGGGGCGGTGCGGCGTTAACGCTCCTCTGGACACGTTAATTGAAAGTGGATTGGAGGTGACAGTGTAGAACGGGTTTTTGATTCAAACCTTTTTTATCCGACGCAAGGGGGCTCTGCGATCGCGTTTTGCAAAGCATTGTATTACATTCTCCTGCCCGCTCTTGTTTTGTGCAGACAGTCGGCAAATGGGCACGATTGTAGTTCGAGATTGAATGGTACTCTGCACTAGAGTTGGGAAGCTTCGAATCGTGTTGATTTGATATTTTCAACGTTTGGTAGAAATATAATTTACATTCGCTTACTGTAATAAGGAATATAAATGTTTATTTTGAAGTAATACAACGGTATAGTGCAAATGATAAATTTTTAATCGATTTCAAAAAAAGAGGAAGGTTCTCAATTCGAATGTTTACATATTTTTTTATGTACGTTCGTGTATGTCTCCGAACTTTATGAACTAATTTTAAAAATTCTTCTTCCATATTATAGAAATATTCTTCTGGAATAGTCCCATTAAATTTTTAGAAAAATTGGTTCAGTAGTTTTTCTTTTTAAATCAAAATAACAAAATTGATTGTATACATTTTTGCGCGTATCTCTGTCATTTATGAACCAATTTTAAAAATTCTTGTTTTATATGATAGAGAATTTTTTGTACATAGTCTTATAAAATTAAAAAAAATCGGTTGAATAATAAATTTTTAAATAAAAATAATAAAACTTAGGAATGTTCGCACATATCTCCGCAATATGAATCGATTTGAAAAAATATTTTTTTTTCTGATCGTGTACACTTCCACAATGGTCCTACAAATGTTTTATAAAATCGGATCGGATCAAAAGTAGTTCGTTTTTAAAAACAAAATAACTGAATTATTTCCTTTTCTATAAAATTTTGATTAATCTAAGTTCAGTAACTAAACGATTTCATAAATCCGCGTCGCGTTATCTTAACGCGAGACAAACAAATTTCCCGCCGAGGAAAGCGCCTTTTCGCCCGAGGGTCCCTATTCTTTATCCCGGGGTCCGAACCACTCGAGATCTGAGCGCAATGTTCGCCATTCGCGCGGCAAAATTAGATATCAGTGGTTATTGAATGACGCATAGCTGTGAACGTTTCGAGATAGCCCCCCGTATCCCTTTTTTCACAAAAGGGCTCGTGTATTGGAGCGCGGGCAATACGGTATTGGTATACGGTATTGTTCGTCCGGATTATAGATAATAAGTTTGTTTACGCAAGATTCTTTCGATAGATTCGGTGTCGGTTTTTCCTTATAGCAAATATTTAGCCATTGAAAATATAGGTTTTCTTAGTTATTTTCACACTCGCATTAATTTTAATATCGCTGTTTACATTATGTTATAACAGTTGATAAACCCAAAGTTAATTTTAAAATTAAATAATTACCGTTGTTAATGAAGATCTAATTCGGCTACTGCATATTTAATATTTAACGTAGCTTATCCTTGCCGATTCACCCGCGTATATTTTTGCAACATTTTTATGAATGCTCCGCTCCTATTGGCTATGGCGTTATGTTCTAAAGCCTTTCCCGCTAAATGGGCTATCCAACACTAAAATAATGTTTCAATTTGGATTAGTAGTCCCAGAGATTAGCCCGTTCAACAAAACAAGCAAACAAATAAACTCTTCAGGTATACACAGGTATGTAAGTAAATAGAAACTTTTACAGCCCGGGGAAGTACAACCGCGCATTAAAAAGTCGGCAATCAATAAAGCATGCATGATTATTGGGGATGCCGGATGGCCATGTCTATCCTTTTCTTTTCCCACTCATTTCTTCTCCAAATCCTTAATCCCGACCTCATCTTATCCAAAAAACCTATCTTTAATTTCCCAGGATGATAACGCACTCGCACCTCTCCATATGTTGCTTGTGTATAAGTGCGACGAGATCGCTTACTATCAGGTTAACCCTCTGCTCGGTTGTCTTACTTTATGTAAAAAAGTTAAGCATATTTACGATTTTATATATTCTTTATAAATTTAAAAAGTAAAATAGTAAAGTAAGCCTATTTTTATATTGTCCCACTACTGGGCAAAGACCTCCTCTAGACATAGGGTATTGGGCATAGTCCACCACGCGCCCCAAGTGCGGATTGGCAGACTTTACATATCTTAGAAATATTATTTCTTAGATATGCAGGTTTCCTCGCGATGTTTCCCTTCACCGCAGAACACGTGGTAAATCAGCACTTAAAATTGCAATTAGAAAATTAACCATTTCATTGGTGCCGGCACCGGGAATGAGCTCAGGTTCACCTCGAGTAAACAGAATTGAAGGCGAGCGCCCGGACACTGAGCTACCACGGCTCTTATTATGAATTTAATACAAGAAAAATATAAATAAAAGGTCAATAAATTACAGGAAAACTAAAGCCGATGCTTACCGAGAACATAATTCACTTATAGTGGCGTGTAAGAAAATATTAAGATAATGAATGTAAGTACATGGGCCTATTGAGGTCGAGATTTTCATTTTCTTCAACGATTCCCATAAATCTTGAATGAGATTTAGAAAAACATAATTAGGTTGGGCACGGAAGCTTGTGGCTGAGTAGCGAATAAGCCAAAAGAAAAATTGTTACACGTTCTATTTTTTTTTATTCTTAGAGTTTTTTTTATTACTTGATATTTATTCTGAGGCTTTATTAAAAGATTCTTGCAATAATCTGTCGCTTAACAGCGTCGCGGATGTAAATCCTTCCACAAAGGGAGGATAATACGGGCCGTTGAGTGAAAAGTTAAAAGGAAATAGTGCTATTATCGTTCGTAAATAAAATTGTAAATTACTGCGGTTTATATACTATATTTTTGGTACAAGACTTATGATGAAATATTTTATGTATGTGTATGTGTATGTATATATATGCAATATTGTTATGTTTGTATCATCCTATAGAAAAACAATTTGATGACCACTTTACGTAATTGCTAAAACAATGGCTACGGCGTCACAGGTCGTGGGTGCGATTCCCACACCAAGCAAATATATGTATGACCTACAAATACTTTTTTCGGATTTGGCTGTTAGTACATAGGCTGCACTAAAAGTTTTAAGAATGGAATATTTCCACTGTTCCTGTCATGTTAAAATCTTTTTAATTG
>JAOCPS010000012.1:4268796-4282736 GCA_025505425.1 Graphium colonna
TATAAAGTCGGCATAAAATAAAGTATGCAAGACTTTTGGGGATGCCGGATGACCATGTCTACCCTTTTCTTTTCCTATTCCTATCCTCTCCAAATCCTTAATCTCCCAGGTTGACAACGCACTCGCAACTCTCCGGATGTTGCGTTTGTCTATGGGCGGCGAGATCGCTTACGATCAGGTGAACCGTCTGCTCGTTTGTCTTCCTTTCCATAAAAAAAATGGCAGCAAATTTGAAAATTTTGATCTATAAGATATATAACATCCAACAAACATGCTATTTCATTCAATATTTTTACGTATTCAAATATTAAATTTAATAAAGCCTATTTTAGTATATTTTCCCGAATTTATTACCTCGCTTTAATTAACGCTGATTGTATAACGGTTTCATAGCGAATTGGGGCCTGTGAAGTGAAATTGATTGCAACGAATATTAATGAGGAATTGTCATTGAAAAATACTCCTCGAATATATTAATACTCCATGAACGGTTTCATTTTACGAAATTTATAATGTTCATTTTATGTATTTTATTATGTTCAAATTAATTGGTATAGTATATGAAAAGCTTTAGTCTTGAAAGGAATAAGTTACGACGTCCAATTTTTGGTTTTTGTTCACCGCTGGAGCAAAAAGGGATGTTATATTTTAAATAAATATGCGTAAAGCTCTTTTGTTTTAACAGAACTCATTCTTAAATTAAATTTTACGGATTTTATCGCGGTTTTTTTTAATTTTTATCATCCGACATTTCGAACCCTTTACACCGTTGATGATCACTGGTAAGACAGATGTTTGATGTCTTGATGTTACTTGTCAATCCTGTACAGCGTCAGCATGAATAATAATGTTTAGTCCGATCTACACAGTAGCTACTTATTGTATCTTTAGATCTTGCAGTGTTGTGCTTACTTCTTGAGTTGAGTTATCAAAGTTATGGTAGATCCGTAAAGTTGTTTCATTTAAAAATATCAAATATTCGCGTAAGTCTCAGAAAGAGAACTCAATATTCCAACTAGATAAAGAAAACGTCAAGAATTACAAAGACAAGTATTTTTTTTAATAAAAATTTCAAATTTCAATAATTGTACAAGTCTCTATTTTCTACTGTACATTATATCACTATAATAAAGTAGTTCAGTAAGTTCGTCAAAATAGTGAATTGAAATTCCTTGATACTTTTGAATAGATTTGTATGGACCAGAATATTTCCAATACTGTGCTCAGTTTATTGATGACATTAATATCATCCAGATTTCTAAACTCGAGTTAGTTGTTTAGCGCTTTGATTGCTTAGCAACGAGCTTATTGAAACTGTTAACAGAGTAACCAACACTTCACTTAGCTCTTAATTACACGGGGCGTATCAAAGTTTAGTCAAGTTTGCGCTTCAATTATTATTTAAGTCGTATTCGAGATATTAAAATTAGAATCCCATTAACATGATTCCTCTGGAGACTCATTAATCTTTGTTCCTATTAGCAGTTCAGATATCCTTAATGTGTGCCTTGACACATCAAACTTTTCCATTTCTCTAACGACTGTCATTTTATAGGAACTATTCAATAAGATTTTGCCAAAAATTGAAAGTTTTAATCCTATCTGTATATATCTTTAAATAAACTCTATTTGTTTAGGTTTACTGTTGAAAGAAAGTTATCCTTCAATATATATACTTAAAAAGATTTCTACTCTAGTGTTAGAAAAGATTCATTATTTACTTGGTTAGACCTAAAGTCAATTTTTTTTATGAATTATTTAAATATCTATTGAACCATATATAGGCGCTTGCTTTACAAACCACAGGTCGTGGCCTCGAATCCCGCGTTGTTTGTCCCAATTTTGTTTCTTGGTTAGGTTAACGTAATGCGATCTGTTCATCTGATTACCTGAAAAGAACTCATGTTTCGGATGGGCATGTAAAAAGTCGGTCGCGGTTGTAACGAACAACCTCGTCAGTCGCTAAAGGATGTTAGTGCCTTAAAATATCCTGACAGCTAATCCATCCTTCGAATACAGTTTAACCTTTTAGGTTGCGGGATCAGATGCCAGTCGCTTAGTGTATAAACTGATATTTACGTAAATAACTTGGTTGGACTAGAAGACGACTCTAAGCATTTTGTAAAAAAGGCTAAGAGGAAGAAGATATAAATATCTATTGATTTTTTTGGAAATTTTTTAGTTTATTTAATATTTCCAGTGTATTGCAGAATAAAATTATAAAGTTTTTCTCAAAAAAGAATTTCAGCTCTGGTATTATGTTGTAATTTAATTCGTTGTATGCATGATGATATGTAAACAAATTTATTTTTATTAGCTATGGAATGAGTTTGCAGAGTATACGTATATTTAATTGTATGTATGTATAATAATATTTTTTTTGTATTTTTTAAATTAAAAATTCTTTAACTATAAACCTTTTTATTTTAGCGCCTATTATGACTCAAAAAATATTTATTCGCTTATATTTGTAGGTCGCTAAAAGCTTTATAGTTCGCACTACTCACGGCTCGTTTGTTCAGTAACTAAATACGTCTGATGTTTGACATCGCGCGCAGCTGTATGTGCGATGCGAAGAAATAATCACATTAGTGTAATTGCAATGCAAGGCGGAAAGTTTGCCCGTTAGACCATTATTGATGGGTTTTAAATTGCATCCAGCCCGTTGGGACGCAGCCCCATGCCAGGTACTGGGGTGACACGACTCATACTTCCTTCACGAATCATCGATTATTGGTCCGATGACGCAGTTATATAGTAGATTTTAAGTCCACTTGCTTGGACCCTACGGCTTCGCTTGCTTACGTTAGATTAAGGGAAAAGAGTAACAATAAATCAAGAAATATAAGTTAAAATAAACTGATGGTCATTTGATTTTAATAGCTAATCCTTAAAATTACGTTGAACTTCAAAAACAACTCGGTTTATTGATTAATTCATCGATAGTTATGATTTTTTTATAAACTCATCAATTTTCGATAATGTTTTTAACGTGAATAATATTTTAAATGCAAACTTGAAGCGATTAATTTAGGCAAAGATATGTATTTAACTTTAGTCAGTTTCATGTCTTTTGGGGAGACTTCCACAAAATCCACGAGAGTTTTATTTCAGCTTTAGTTTTAGAGATCTTGTAATGAGCATAATTTTAACAAAAAGAAATATGTTTCAAATTTATATTCAGTTATTACAGATAATAACATTATTTTCAAAAAACAGCGAAACCGAATTCAAACGTTCCAAAAGCGACCGTTTGCGAAGCAAGTTTTTCCGTTGTTTTGATTTTAAAAATAAACTATTAAACCGATTTTCATCAAAATTCTGTGGAGCTCAATTCGACTGGAGGTTGTTTTTCTTGAAAAAGTTTCTGTCTTGCCTGCCCTTGGCTAAGTTTATCGAAAAGGAAAGGCTCACTCCTATCCTTTACTCTTAACCCAGAGATACGCGTTTAGTAACGACACAACTCTTCCTCCATTCAAGAATATATTGCACGATGCTGAATAAAATACAAAACTATAAAAATCTACCTTATAGCAAGCGAAGCCGCTGCCGAAATCTTGTTACCGTAATTAATATTGCTGCATATTATGTAGGTAGACGTAACCTACATTTCCATTTTTGTTCATTTTGTCATTAGAGGTCTCCCTAACATGTGTGGGATTAAAAAGGTATGCCAGTGCGGTATTTGTGAATGATCGATGGTATTTTAATTAAAAAAATATAATTTTTGTAATTTGCTTAAGTGCAGTTTAATGTTTTTGAAAAAAGGTAAGATTTTGCGGCGGTTTTCCCTGTTTGTGTATAAATCATATATTCTGAATATTTATTTATAACGTTAATAATAGTAACTATAAAAATAATAATATCAAAAGTAATAAAAAATGGTCCTTTCTAACCAGATTCAAAAAAGTAGGTTTTCAAAAGACTGTATATTTTTGGGTGTTTTTGTATGTATATTTGCTAATTTCTCTTCAAGTCTTAAACCGGTTATCAAAATTCCTTGTTTAGTTGAACGATACTGTTAAGAGTTGGTCCCGTATAATTTTTATGAAAATCAGTCCAACAGTTTCTTTTTTAAATCAATATAACCTAAAAATTTGTTACACGAACGTTCATTTTTAAGGGGTTAGATGTCGCCGGCTTGGCTGTTTGCTGTGCTGAAAATATGTAATCATATTTCAAATTCTATCACGATCTTAAATAAATATATTATTATCTTCATAAGCTATATATGTTGTCTTCATAAGCTGATCAATAATGTTTTATACCTTCAAAAATCTCGAAAAATTATAATCAAAATACAGATTCTGATAAATTAATTTGGAATTGTTAAAATATTGTTTGCAGGTTATAAGCATGCTTTTTCAGCTATATACTCCGATAGCAGCTTTAGCCTGTCTTTATACATTAGAAGATTGGAGCAATGCGGTAATGCTGATAGCGGCAAATTGGAGATGAGATTTTAAAGCGCGAGCGTCGGCCGTTTCGTACAAATAAATCCGCGTCTATCCCTCGGATTTCGGATTCGGACCCGAGCCGCGGCCATATCATTTATATTTGAACCGGTGCCAAGCGTCCGCAATCAGAGTCGTAAATAGGCCAAGAGGCTGCAGTATCGCAGTGCCCGTAAACAAAGCGGGTATGCGCAAATAATAATGATTCGGAACATATCGGCACGGATGTGACGTCAGTAGAGCGCAACTTGTGCAACGAAACTGACGTGTTCTCAAGCACTTGATGTCTTCGTCGAGTCTTAATTTAAGAATTGATTATAAGAATGTCTGACTATAACTGTAGATTTATTTAGAAAATAGATAAAGATACTTATTTTTTTTATGGAAAGGATGTCAAACGAGCAGACGTTTTATCTGATGGTAAGCTATCCTGTCGCCCATAGACACACGCAACATCCGAAGAGAGTGCTTGTCAACCTGGTAAATTACATAGAATTGGTGTATTGGGTAGGATTAAGGGTTTGGAGGGGAAAAAAGTGGAAAAAGAGAAGTGTAGACATGGCCATGCGACATCCTTAAAAGTCATGCATACTTTATTTTATGCCGACTTTATAAAGGTAATATTTATCATTACGCTGTTTAAATATCAATTTTAAATTGAATATTTTTAATTTGTTCTGTGTTGTTGAACTGGTGTTTTAAAAATTAATTCTACGCATTCTAGATTATTTTTCTTTACTCGCAATAAAATACGAGAGAACGATAACTGATATAAAAAAGTTCAAAATATATATTTATTATTTTGAAACAAAGAGTCATTTGGTCGGTTAAATTTTCAATATTTCAGCTATAACGAATATTCCCATTTCGAACTATGAATTCCATATTTCGCAAATAATGTACGCGTATATTTATACGGGGATTCCGGGAGAGGGTCTTAGCGCGCCAAAGCCTTTTTTATTCCCATATTTGTCGGCAAACCTGTCTCGCCGATCAAACAACATATCCGATGGAATATTTGCTCGTGTCGTTCGACATTCTTGCCGAGTGTCGTTTCGAGGGACAAGCTTATAGCCGAAAGTCATAATATTGTTCGAAATATGCGCTCTTGTAACTCTCCTTTTTTTACATGTATAGGTGGTAGAGAATAACATCTTTTCACAGCTTTTGCTGCACTTCTAGGGCCGCACTCGGGGAAGTACCACCGCCCTTAACAACGTCGGCATAAAATAAAGAATGCATGACTTTTGGCGATGCCATGGTCATGTCTACTCTTTTCTTTTACCTCTCCTATCCAAATCCTTAATCCCGACGCCAGCCTATCCAATAAACTAGTTCTATCCAATTTCCCAGGTTGACAACGAACTCGCGACTCTCCGGGTGTTGCGTGTGTCTATGGGTGACGGCATTGCTTAAGGTGAACCGTCTGCTCCTTTTTTTTCCATAAAAAATACTCTGTTTATATATTAACTGGGTGAATAATTATAACATTGTGTACAGCATCCATTTTCAAAAATGTATGCTTTCGTATCGTATTTTGTTCACAGTTCATGATACGCTTAATCTCGTGACTTGGTCGGAAGTCCCAAGGAGGGAGTGTAGTGTACAGAATGTTTTCACTTTTCTACGTCGCTGAACCGTATGCCATGAATACATACGGGAAACTTTAAAAGTGGAAATCATTTCAGAGATGTTGCTGTGAAATTTTAACGCCGCGCACAGGATACTTCTGAACCGGTGAGCATCATAAGGAAATATTTCTTGCATTCCTTATTGCATCGGTTGCATGAGTTGCACTAAAAATTTCCTTTCCATGAACATCGATACATCAATAAAAATATCTATACAATTTTTTAAATCGGTATAAAGAATTTTAAATATTCAGAAAGTACTTTTTTCTTTAGCACATTGAAAAGTATTTTTTTTATTCCTGTGTCGTATGTCTGGTAAGTTAACGATATTCGAAATTAAGATTTTTTTTGTATGATAGTTATTTTTGAGGGAAAAGATGAATTAATAGAGAATTTTCAAGTAAACGTTGTCAATATTTTTAATGTATTACATTAACCCGAAAATAAAGTAAAGTAACAGATTATTATTTTAATTATTCCATTGCTAGACAAAGGCCTTCTCTACACGAGACGGTTTTAGGGTTAGATACCCGAATATTTTCAACAGAAATAGAACATATTAACGGAATTTTTGAACCAAAAGCATGAAATGAAAAAATGCGTTAACCTGAATTAACAACATAAAGACATCCGTCATCTGAATCTGGCCATAAACGGTGTACAGGGTTCGAAACGTCGGGAATCCGTATATCAGTTTTATTGAACAATTGTAATATCTTTTAGCGCATTTTTTGATACTATATTATTGATACATCAAATATTTGTATGGTTAAAATATATATTTTTGTATGGATAAAGTTGGAGTATCTGATCTGGTCTGGACTTTCGTATATGATAATATGCTTTGTGCAAACGCTCTTATAAAGTTAATTACAAATCTTGATATTACATTTTATTCTAATGAAAATGGTCCAATGGTTTAAACAATTGCACTATTTTCATTGCATCAATATTAGTTGTATATTAATATTAATTATTGTTACAGAATAAATATCTTTCTTAGATATTGGTAAATGTGACTCACAAGATTCTGATTTAAAAAGATGAATGCAGCATACAGTGTAATTTTATGATATCTTACAGTTTTGAAATGCACTTTAACCATTTCTTGTTATGGTGTTAGTATAGAACCAGACCTATATTTGGTAAAAAAAAATTATGTATAGGAAGACAAACGAGCAGACGGTTTACCTGATGGTAAGTGATCCCGTCGCCCATAGACACACGCAACATCCGGAGAGTTGTGAGTGCGTTGTCAACCTGGGAAATTGGATACAATAAGTTTGTTGGATGGGATAGGCCGGGATTAAGGATTTGGAGGGGATAGGAGTGGAAAAAAAAAGGCAGACATGGCCATCCAACTTTATAAAGGGCGGTGGTACTTCCCCGGACGAGCGTGGCCGTTAAAGTGCAGTAAAAGCTGTGAAAGGATGTTATCCTCTACCACCTGCAAAAAAATTAGAGCTTACGATTTGAAAACCCCTTTAATTATCGGAAAGGAATGGAGATATCCAAATAAAAAAAAAAAACATCAATAACTCCAATAGTGAATATGCCATTCAGATGGGTTATTATAGGTAGTAGAGCATAATATCTTTTCATAGCTTTTGCTGCACTTCTACGAACCGCGCTTGCCTTGGAAGTACCACCGCCCCTTATAAAGTCGGCAAAAATAGAATGCATGGCTTTTGGGGATGCCGGATGGCCATGTCTAGCCTTTTATCTTCCCACTACTTTCCCCTTTAAATCCTTAATCCCTGTCTCATCATATCCAATATATATAGTATATGCAATTTCCTAGGTTGACCACATACTCGCTACTCTTGAGATGTTGCATGTGTATAAGGGAGATGGGATAGCTCACAATCAGGTGAACCATCTGGCCGTTTGTATTCTTTTCCACAAAAAAAAATATAGCACACCATTCTTTGTACAGCTCTTCCTGCACTTATAGGACTGCTTGCACGTGGAGTTATCACAACAAAGCCTCCATAAAATAAAGTATACATGGTTTTGGGGTAGAAAAGGAAACATATTTCCTTTTCTTTTTTTTTTTAATTCTATTTCTAAATTTTTTTAACAACTAGTTGTGACTTTTGGTTTTATCGGCTTTGCTATTTCTCTAGCCTCGTTATGACCTACCATGATAGTATATAGCTCAAACTATTCGTCACAAGTGTTACTAGCTCACTTATACTTTAAGAAATTAACGCGTTTTATTTTTTTTAAACGTCGTCCTTATTATAGAATGAAAGTCTTGTGTTACAAAGGGATTTCACAAACATAAATCGCACAAAGAGAAACACCCAGATCCGAAACAATTCGGAATCGAATCCATGACCTGCGACGCCGCAGCGAAAGGGTTTAGCGATTAGGCCAATTAGTCATTTTATTAACTAAAGAAACAAAAATAACTCTTCAGTACTTTTACACTATTATTAGTTAGTTTAAACGTAAATAAAAGAAGTTAATGCGAACCTACGCTGTCAATGCTCAAAAGTCGGAGCCTCAAACAGTAGGTTTGCTGGCTCGGGGCAGCAATAAAAGTTATGGACGTACGGTGCCGACGGACGCTATCTTCCCTCACGGGCCAGTTCTCGCGCTTTCCAATTAAAGTGGGTAGAGGAGCATCGTTGCTGCAACAAAGGGTAGCTCCACTCCATTCCGGCCACTTAGTCCCCGTTCACTTTGTACCGCATTTTAAAATGCCATCTCCTGCGCCCGCCGTCACACCGTGTCGCAATATCTCAACTCTGCGTTCGTCAAGCTCCGCATTTCCTGCATTCAGGATTAAGGTAAAAATATTTACTTGAGGCTTTTTTGTAATTAAATGTAATAATTTAACAATTTTAATATAAGTAAATTCGTTCAACCATCAGGTGAATCGTCTGCTCGTTTGTCTTCCTTTCCATAAAAAAGTAGGTTTGTTTAAAACACAAAATATAAGACCACTTTTTGTTAAAATTGATAAAAAAAAGAATTTTTAAAATCAGTTTGTGATTGGACGTGAAATTGGAGCAAAAACGTAAAATAAATATATTATATACGTAAACTGCACCCTTTTATCGTTTGAAAAATACTTTCTGAAGTTTAAAAATATTGCTATTCTTTATTCCAATTTAAAAATTTTATTAAGAAATTTCTTATTATTAATTATAATAATATAATAAATATTCATTAATAAAACAAAATAATGGTAACTCAATTGTACATATTATGGACACACAGGTCTGAAAAAATTATTTTGTAATCTCGTCTTTGTTTCTGTCGGTAGCAACCAAAAGAAATTGAGCTTAACATCAAGTTCACCGTTAGAGATTTAAGCCATTTTGGGGTTAGTTTTCATGAATCTTGGGTAGGGACGTATAGAGCCATGCGACGAATTGCTTTGTTTTTCACTCTTTAAACATAACACGTTTTATATATAAATATCTTAAGGTTCATGAGAATTAAATCATTAACTTAAATATATATTTCATTTATTTATTAATAACTAACGAATGCTTAAACGAAAATATTAAAAGCATAAAGTTCTAGTCGTAGTAGATAAAAATAATATAAAGCAAAACATTTAAGGAGGTACTGAAATTGATTCAACGACAAATTTTGATTCAACTCGAATATCAGAATTCTCTAATACCAGAAATCAGTTAGTTTCGGTGTGAGGCACGATCAAAGAGCTGGAAGTGCAACGGTGCGTCTCCACTCTAGCAATTATTTTAGTTTAGATTTGGCGGAGCGGAAAACTTCCCGGATTGGGAAAGTTTCAATATCGTTTGAAGATGACATTTCCTGTTGTTGCCGGTATAATTGTTGAATGTTTTACTCGTTTGGGTAATTTAGAAGCAAATGTGAATGTTGGTTACAATTTAGGGAATGACAAAGAAACTCCTGGATTTTTTTGAGTCTTATTTAATTAAGTATTTTAAAGTAATTGGGTTGGATAGGTTAACGGACTCTACCTAATAATTTTGGTTTAAGAAAATTATGTATGTGTTTAAATATTAAAAGTTTTGATAGTTCACAGTTCATAAGAATAAAAAAAATAAAAGAAAATAACCTTCAGTAAAAATATTTTGGAAATATTTATAATAAGACTAAATGTGGAAGAAATACCAGTACCTGGAAACCTATGACGTCAAAACCAAGATAAATTAAATAGCCAAATTGCCAATGACAATCGCCTTTTTTCCTTTTATAATTATTTGCATAAATAGTTAACTGTTAAAAATAACGCAATAGAAAAACACCAAAAATTAAATTTATAAATATATTAAAATTTATAAAAGTGCTTATAGCTCTGCAGTAGGTAAACTAAACCAGAGTTAAATCCTAAAGAGAAAGAACTACGATCACACAAAATTTTAAGCTATAGAATTACCATAACCAGCGATTTTGAACAATATTTATACTACATTACAAGTGTTCAGACCTAGTACTATCGTACACTCTCACCGCACTGTCATTCTTTATTCTCATAGATATTATGAAAAAAAAATTACGAACCCAACTTCAAGCACATTAAAATTGAACAGTTATGATACATTTTTGCAGTTAGTTTGATTTAAAAGGAAAATTTAGACCGATTTTCATGAAAATTAGTTCAGATCATCTCGTAGCTATCTCCTTTTACATCAACTTTTAAATAAAATATACGCAAAAAAAAGATACATGCAGTCGAATATATAACCTCCCCTTTTTTTTAAACTGTGAACAAGGTAGAGCAGTGAATAACAATAACCGGCTGGGTATATTGCTAATCTTAATAACCTTAAGGTTTCCTGCGATGCTTCTTATTGTGTTAGTAATAAAAGTGTAATCCAAAATTAATTTATGATTTGTCGTAATATATTAGCTGAGCAGTGGGGGATTAATTAGCCAATAAAAAGTACCTGAAAATCGAACATAAAACTTCCTACGAAACAACTGAGTTGGAATTTTTCCTAAGGTCATTTTATGTTTAATTTCCGAGTGAGTTATGTGTGAAATGTTATAAAATATCCAAGTATTAAGCAAAAGTACTGGAAGGCTTATGTTAGCACACCATGCCACGGTCTCCATTTGCATGACTGCGCACCGTTTAATTCTAACTTTGTGTGTGGTGTAATTATTAGGAGCCATTTTTAATTTTAAATATTGATTTAAAATACCTTAGATTATGTTGACAATAGAAAAAATAAAGTATAAGACTCAGTATATGTGTAATCCATATACCAAATACCAATATACCAAATACCAATATAAAATACCAAAGAAAATTTGAGTATCATTACAATTTTTGATATCATTCATCAGTATAAATTATTCTACCAGATTAATTACATTTGTTTATTGTCATTATTCAGTCCAGTCTAACCAACTGTAAATGTCTAAGAATAAGCTTTTTTTAAAGTGCAATCTTCTTTAGCGGCGTTGATCACTTGTTAGAATGGTTAAAAGAATTAACTCACGTCTGGAGACGTGACCCGATCCATTATTTGTAGTACGGAGTTGTGAAGTGTTACACTTTTAATGTAAAATAAATTGTTGTGTTTGTATACGATAGCACAATAAATCAATATTGTATTTTATGATATATAAATATAATTATAATATATTTCATTTTTATCTTATGTTTTCTGTCGGCACTCCCAGAGTGCAACCCCTTTTTTTAAATATTAGGTTGATTATTTGGCTTCTATCAATAGGTATTATATTAATATTTTACTATAATTTATGCAGTGTTTACTGCGTAGTAAGTATTTTCTTGAATAAAAATAGTGCAGGATATACTTTTGTATCTAGATTATTATTCCGCTCTAGCTTGAGCACTTGTACTACGCTCCCATTTCAATATTAACTAGAGCTTTCTACGTTTACGACTTTATAACGACGCGCTAAACAGTGAATTATGTAGAAGTAAATGTGTCGCATGATTATTTTATTTCTATTTTATAAAAAAATACGCTTACCTGTTTCAAAATTCCAAAATATATGTATTTATATTCGGAAATACATACATGCCTTCCGTGTCTGATGAGGCCCGAGACAGTAATAAAGAACAATAGCAAAATATTTAACGAAGTCATAATTTATTAGCGTGCTTACCATGAGGCCTGTAGGTATTTTGTTACGAAAAATAACTTCAAATAAAAAATGTTTTTATATACGAGACGACAAATTAAACAAACTCGATGGGTTCGCGTTCTTTAATAAGAAAGTTCCTAAGGCCCATCCACCTTCACGACCCATCATCAGATCAGCTTTAAGTCATCACAATAATTTGTTGTTACGCAATACATGTGCGCATGCCAAATTTCAACTTAATCGGAAATCGGACAAGTTTATTTTCTCCGGAAATTACAAAAACCGACTTCAGACGCCTTTAAGTGTACTTTCAAAACATATCTCCTACTTTATTTTGATTTTGAAAACAAGCTACTAATCTGATTTTTATAAAAATTTTGTGGGTATACTTCCAAAATAGTTTCACAATTTTTTTAAAAAATCGGATCAGATAAAAAAATAATTTTTAAAATCACTTCATAACTTACGGAGTTATGTGCAAACAATCTTAAATTTTGGTATCTTTATTTGAACCAAGTTTTTAAATTTTATGGAACTATTAATGAAGAATGCTCTATCACATAAATAAATATTTTTTTTTTAAATTGGTTAATAAATGACGGAGATATGCACAAAAATATATAAAATAAATTTTGTTATTTTGATTTAAAAGAAAACTACTCAACTGATTTCCTTGAAAATTTCATGGGACCATTCTGGAAGAATACCCGATAAGATAAAAAATAATTTTTAAAATCGGTTCATAAATGACGGAGGTATGCGCGAACTTATATAACAAAAACATTTAAACATTCGAATTGAGAACCTTTCTCCCTTTTTGAAATCGGTTAAAAAAGGGCCAAATTTAACTTGCAAGATTTTATTACAAATGCATAGACAACGGGACAGGTGACAGTAAATAAAAGCTTAAAAAAACCAGAGTTATTTCATGTAGAACATGCATTTATTCAAAATGGATCAAGTGATATAATGATAGAGCAGATTATTCCACGTTGCGGAAGTCCTTCCGTGGAGTCGTGCCAATTTTATAAATTGGATGCCAACAAAAAATAAAATATCCAGTGCAAAAAGTACATTTTTTTTCAGATTATGCATGCACTTTAACGTTTGTAGCAAACGAGCCGATACTGGTGGGTTCACGTGTGAGTTCTTTTAAATATCGGATTTCTGTTTTTTTATTACAGTCAAAAACAGCAACTTGCTGTGTCCTAGTGTCAAAAGGTTCGAAATTTATTATCTTCCAATCAATTTGAAATATATAAATAAAATTTACAGTGTTACTGGTGAGTCATCTTCAATACTACAAGACGTTATATTTGGGCATCATATACGAAGAGTAAAAATATTATTAAAATAAATATTGATTTACCACTGAGGAAACATAATCTAAAGGTGAAAAAAAATATTACGTAGTTCATGCTCATCCGAGGGGACACGACGTGGCCGGCGCAAGATGGAAAGCGGAGGTCGACGGCCTCACGCGTACCAGCTGACCACAGCCGCCACACTTCATTCATTTATTGGAAAATTTGGGCTTAAACCATGCGCCCAGTTTTATTACTATATACATTGGCGGACTTAATGCCGAAACCATTATCTACCAGTCTGCCATCGGGTGGTGCTGAAAACATTAGAAAGGTGCAACGAAATGTATAATAGAAATTCAATTTAAAATCGACATATATATAAATATACCTATACCTATATATAATTTATCCCTTTGGGTTGCGGAGGTCGGATGCCAGTCGCTCTGCGTAAAAACTGAAATTCAGATAATATTTGGGTGGAT
>JAOCPS010000012.1:4282836-4295979 GCA_025505425.1 Graphium colonna
ATTTTACGGTTATGTACTAGATTATGTTGATGATCCAATCCCTTTGTAATATTCTTTTTACCAACATTGTTTAGATACATGATAGGTTTCAGAATGAAAATCTGCTACAGATATAAATTGATTATGCGAGTTGTTTTTCCAAATAAATAATGAAAATAGATTTTATTTTTATGTTATCATAGTGTATTGTTAGCAGATTCTTTTTTTCGTAACAACATTTTTAATTTCATGTCTGTTATAATATAGTACTATTTTTTTATTTTTTCCTTTATTAGATTAGGTACTAGACATTTAAAATTTGAATCCATATAATAACATAAAGTTAAAATAATTTTGTACGTTACTTTTTCCATTTTTTCAATCTTTTTTTTTTCATTTTTTTGGTGCTACAATAAGGCACAAACTGCTTATTGTGAGACAGATTCAAGTGCTAGGCGTTCCGTACAAAGTGACAGGTGTAAATATTTTACCAAAATAATAGTAAATAATAAAGATAATGTATCTATTAAAGACACAAAAATAAGCAAGATTGCTCTCACGATAAGATGATTTCTTTTGTTGGCGCAACTCAACTTTGCCATTAGATTACTGTTATCCCCATACAATGACATAGTTTGCGGCCAATTTACCAACAGCAAAAAAATTTATAAAAGTTGTGATTTATGTTTTAATGTTTTTCATTGCTTGTTTATAGATATATTGCCTTTTTGCTCCATTGTGTCAACAGAAAGTACCTAATAGGCCTTTTTTTAGTACTGTTTATTTTACCTAACTTCCTTACGAATGTCGAAATATCATAATAAACGGTTTAATCTCAGACTGCATTCACATAAACCTTTAATTTTTTCACATCTCCAAGAGACCGAAAGCCTGAGTTTTTGAAACTAATTTCAACTTCATGAATTTCTACGAAAAATTGTCTTGGCAAACGGACGACAAGTGCTTTTATAAGGACTCTTATAAAAGCACATCTTAGTACGGGATATGAAAATTGGAAAACTGCCGTTTTCAATTGTATACAGTCAAAGGACAATATTTAAAAGTGCTACCAAAAATTCTCATACATCAAGATCAAAATTATATAGCAATTATTTCCATAATTTCTTACGATACTACGCTTCATTTATTTGATTTATGAACAGGGAATTTAATTTAAAGTTATATACTTCATGTTAAATTCCCTGTTAAAAAATCAAATTCATGTTAGTATTATCAATTTTGCTTTACCTACATGACGTTTACACAATTTGTCATAGAGATGTAGAATGCAATAGAAACTATTTTTGATGAATCGATATTCCCATTTTATCAATGAACTCCGAATCCCGGGTTTTCCTTACGAAAATAATTTCTGTAGGAGTTAATATAATAAAGCTAGTCTCAAACAAAATATTTGAACTTGCGTTGTCCTTTACCAATATGCGGCTACAAGTACATATAATAGCTTAAACATATACCGTCATGCAAATGTACATTTCTTGTTTGCATAGCTAGATATGATAATCTCGCACCAGCGGATGTTACGATCAAGTTCTCACATATGTAAGTTGGAAGAGGGAGATCCGGAATCCCAAGATTATCATAAAATACCTAACCCGATATTGTAACAGATCGCTTAATGTTTGCACAAACTGAGGCGCCTCGAGCTTGTAAGTAAAGCAAATCTCCGAGGGGAGATGAATGGACTAAGGAATATACGTTTATGAATCAATATTCTTCGATTGCCTCAAGATTAATTCAAATTTGGGGTGAGTTGGAAGTGAGTCATGAGTCGCGACTCTGTCACATAGTGATTCATAATGAAAAAGTAATTCCACGTATTTATATAAAAATAACTTCTACTTATTGTATAGACTATTTTTGCAACCATAAGTAAGAAAGTTTAAAATAAAATGAAAAATTATATCGTCGCAATACTTTGACAAAATTAGAATAAGCCTAAAATATATCTCTTAATAATTTCATACACAAATGATAAAAAAAAAATTAAATATACAGGTTGACTGGTGAGTCACTTTTAATACTTTAAGACGTTGTATGTGGCGATCATGTATAAAAAAATAAAAATATTATTAAAAATAAATATTGATTTACCAGTGAGTAAACATAATTTAAAAAAAATATTTACGCAATTCACGTTCACTTTAGCGGCGTGGCCGGAATGGTGGAAAGGTCGATGACCTGCGGCGTGTTCAGGTGCACACTTCATTCGCTTATTGAAAAATTTCGGCTAAAACTATGCCCCTAATTTTATAACAGAAATATGATGACAATCGAGTATCGAGTGTCCTCCTTTTACATCGTAGATGACTAACCCATCAAGCTATATAAAGGTATTGATAAATGAATACTTTATAAAAAAAGTTAAACACAGAAATGTGTTATTTTATCGCTACCACAAACAAATAATAATCGTACCATAAATAAATAATAAACGCAACAACAAAATCCAACACTACATAAAAATTAAAACGAAGCGCAAACGAAATAAATAAAGCCATCCATAAAGGTAATCCAGTCCGTAATGGCGCTAACATTTTAAGCGCTGTTTGAACGGCACGCGTACATTTGCCACATATTCATATTTCACGATGCACACCGATTATACGTAGAAAAAACTGCGTTCATATTGGACAAAACAAAGCCGCAAACCTGAGCAATTTGCTTTTGCAAACGTTGTCCCGTGCAATATTGTGCTTGTTTCGTTTTTGCGCGGGCGAACGCAATGTATTTCGCGCGTAGGAAATATTTGTGCACGTCGAAATTGGGCTGTTTTGCCTCGAATATGGGAATTCGGGTGAGTTGCTGACGATCTACGTTTATAGAGTATAGTTCAATTCTAATTTCAGTCGGTAATTTTGATAATGTAAGCTGGTAAAAAATATTGTAATTCCTACTTCAGTTCCCTTAGAAGTTTCATGCTTGCTTGATATATTTTCTAGTTATTTTAATTATATAATATATAAGTTTCACACAATATAGAAAACCCTCTTGGTGTATTTTTAGAATATAATGAACCGGTTTTTTTAATATTTTTTTTAAAGAAATTTGTAGGTTTATTCTGTCAGATATTACTTATTTTGAAAACTAGTTGATAAATGACCAAGTTACCTCGAGCAACAGTAATAAAAATCAACTAAACTGCTTCTCTTTAAGGAGGTTGAAAACGAAACAATGAAAATAGGTATTTTGAAAAAAGACAAAAGGGATATTTCAAACTAGTTCAAAAATTATGAAATAATAGGTAATAAAAACAAAAAAAAAATTAAACAAAATTTAAATGCTCGTTTTTTTCAGCCAGTTAAAAACACATTAAAATGGATAACCATATCACATTATATATCGAAATTTAATTTAAGAATCGCTCGCAGCTTAGCAACAATGAGAAAGAGCGCGCCGTCACAACTTTATTATTCACTCGGCATTCGTTTTTCAAAAAAATTCAAAAAAGGAATATGCGGAAAGTTTGCAACGACGTGCATACTCCATGCTCACACGAGTTTCTAGAATTTTCCGCTAGAGCGCGTCTCTGAATGCTTGTAGGTGCATCCCAGACGATGTCTGGAAATATAATGCAAATGATGATAATTATTATGCAGACAGCGGCAATATGTGTTATTTCGACGATTTCATATCACTGGGACTGATATAAAAATATCTAAGAATCCGATTACTAGGAATATTAAATTAATTTTTTTAAATGGCGTTTTTAAAGTAATATTTTAGGTCTGTATGGGACTGATACAGCTCTATGAATAGCTAGTTAAGGTTTAAATTACCAGTGAAGCGTGAATATTCTAAAATTAAAGAATGATGTATTTATTTCAGAGAAAGAATATGATCTTTTGAGAACGGTTGATGGTTTGGTGCTAATAATAGTTATTTGCAAATAGTTTATATTAATAACCGTACAAAAATATACACTTACGCGTTCGCCTCAAATAAAAAAAAATATAATAGATACTTGGGGTATATAACATTTTTCCACAGCTTTTGCTACACTTCTTCTTTTCAAAGCTTTTGCTCGCCCGGGGAAGTATCTTTATAAAATCATCATAAAATAAAGTATGCATGACTTTTGTGCTCCCCCTCCTACCCCTCCAAATCCTCAATCCCAACCCCATTCTTCCCAATATTATATCCAATATTCCCAGGTTGACAGCGCACTCGAGACTCTCCGGATGTTGCGTGTGTCTATGCGCGACGGGATCATTTACCATCAGGTGAACCATCTGCTCGTTTGTCTTCCTTTCCCTAAAAATATAATATAGTACGAACGATTCATTAGTATGTATGTTATTTTGCACTTTTACGGCCACGCTCACCCGGGGAAGTACCACCATTCTTTATAAAGCCGGCATAAAATAAGTGTGCATGACTTTTGGGGATGCCGAATTGCCACGTCTACATTTTCTTTTCCCACTTCTTTTCCCTCCAAATTCTTAATCCCCACCCATTCTTTCCAACAAACCTATTCTATCTTATTTTCCAGGTTGACAACGCACTCGTGACTATCCGGGTGTCGCGTGTGTCTATGGGTTACGGGATCGTTTAACATCAGGTGGACCGGGTGCTCGTTTGACGTCCTTTCCATAAAAAGGTAGATATAATAAATATTTTTTTTTTTTACAAATGAAAAATAGTTTTCTAAAAGCAATACTGAATTTACATAAGTTGTTATCGGTTTTAAAAGACAATCACAGAAAAGTTCCGTTCTACCTTGTCGAGGCAACCAAGTATTTTAACGGCGTCTACCAACTTTACCTTATGATTCAACTAGTTATGCTCTCTTTGAAACAAAGTTTTATAGGGATTTGAAAGTCAATTCTGACATTTTTTTATGACAATTATTATATTTGATTGGAACTATTCTTTTCGTTTCATGTATAAACGTCATAGAAAAACTTGCTTTAACGCCACTTATTTTGATGCAAATATTTTAGGCAAACATTTTAAAAACGTTTTGTAAAAAGAACGAATTCCACATTAAATTTATTATGAAAATGGATTCAATTAATATATAAATATAGCGTGTTTAGCTGCTTTCGTTCCTATACTTTAAAGTTCACTAAGTTGCTGTGGAGCAAAAATTATTTTGGGGTTGCCGCATAGCCATTCTTACCCCACTTTTCCCACTCCTTTATCCTCCATATCCGTAATCTTGGCCCAACCCCATCCAATAAACCCCTTCTATCTAATTTCCCAGACTAACAACGTACTCGCAACTCTCCGGATGTTGTGTGTGTCTGTGGGCGACGGGATCACTTAACATCTGCTCGTTTGCCATAAAAAAATTATATTGTTTTATGTTCCAGATTATTTTTTTTACTTAAATATCTATATTTAATATTGTTCATATCTTCTTCTTGTTTGTCGTCTTCTTCATTACTGAAGGTCGTGTCCCTAACCGAAAGGTTCTCGACACTTTGTTCTCTATATCTTTCTACTTCCTTCGGTTAATTGCTTCTCTTAACGCCACTGTTATGGAGAGACCCGTTAGAGCCGTGATTTGGTCACACCAGCGGTTCGGTCTTCTGCCACGTGGTCTTTTCCCTTTGACTTTGCCTACGACAATCAACTTTCTTGGTTATCTGGTTCGCGGCGAGCGATGTGACCAAAATGGGCAAGAATTCTCTGGTAGCATATCGTTGAGAGTCTGGTACGTAGCTTCAGTTGGTCCAAGATTGATTTGTTACTTCTCCTGGCAGTCCATGGTACGCGGAGCATCCTTCTCCAACACCACATTTCCAGCGCATCTATCTTTTTCTTTTGTTTATATACCCAATTTTAATGATTCGTTTGTAACCTTTTACAACTTAGCCAAATTTATAATATGTATTACTTTTTTATTTTACTATTCTTTCATGTTCATAAGATATTCCCTTTTTATATCTTAAAAGTCGTTATTTACTAAGAAATTGAATTAGCAACTGCTTCACCCTTAGATAACATTAAACCTCCTTCGCCGTTTCACAATTTGCTTACTGCTTCGTAATACGGGCAAAAACTAATTTTAGACCTTCAGAACTTTATAAAAGAGAATGTAACTCCATTAGCGGGCCGTGAACTGGCCTAATGCAAAACGGAAACGCCTCTCCCTTGAGACAAACTCAATTAATTCCTCTTACAACACAAGTCTCTCTCGATGAAAGCCTTTTAATTTTTTAAGACACTTCCATTGAAATCGCAACCCAATATAGTTATTAATTTTGCTGGCCAGTCATTCGTAATAAAAGTTCATCTAACATGATATTTATATTTATACTTTTCTTGTGTGCGTGTGTATGTCACTGGACTCCTCCTAAAAGGCTGGACCGATTTTGACAAAAAAAATTGTGTGTTTTCAAGTGAATTCGAGAATGGTTTAGATTCACAATATGGTCGAAAAAACTTTTGAAATTTTCGAATTAAAGACGTATGTACAGGACAACATATGTCGGGTCCGCTAGTCTTTATATATAACATTGATTTGCAAGAGATGATCATTTCTGCAACTTCAAATAATATATGTATACAGCTTTTTATTTCATGTTTTTCCACATTCTAATTAAAACGTAAAGAAATTTATATTTATAATATGTAACGAAAAATATGAAACTAATATGTACTTTGCACACGATCAACTACTCAGTAAAAATCAGTGCTGAAAGCACACCACATATTCTTAGTCTTTTCCGCGAAAATGTCCCCACTTTAATCTACCTCAGCTAAACAAAACGGACAAAAGGTATTCAATTCTAGCCCACAGTAAGCCTTTTTATATGTATCGAACTATCTGCCCCCAGCGACTTTATCACCGTAAGATTCCCTTCTTTGCTACATTTTTCATTGATGCTCCGCTTCTATTGGTCATAGCGTGATGATTCAACAATTTGGCTAGCAATTCCTGATATTGGCGTGTGTCAGAAAACAAACTCATCAGCTTTATAATATTAGTCTATAATAGATTAACGAATTAGACGCTCAAAATCTCCTCAAGTCAGTGAATCAATTGTCAAACTCAAACAATACGTCTACGAAAACTTAAAATTTTATAATTTTTTTCCGGTTAATACGTGTAAGGAATGTTAAAACGACTGATAATTTTCAATATTGGAACGAAGTTCCTTATGGGGCGTTGCGGAGAGGTAATGTGTACAGTGTCTAATGTATAGTCTACGGGGGATGACTGTTTATTCATTTATATATTTACATATTATTCTTTTACTTATTGATTTATTTATTTTTTAGTATATTTTTCTACATAGTTTTTTAATTTTTTTATTATTAATGAATTTATTTATTTTTTATTATTATTGCAGTTTGCTATTATTATATCTTATTCATGTAAATAGCTGTTTCTATATTATATATTATTATTAGAGCTCAGACAGACGGATGCCCTCGGTAGGGGAGACCAAACGGCCGAGGGTTAGGGCGTAAGCGAGAGAAACCGGTGGACGATACGGGGGGTATCTAGGAGCACCACTTTCTCCCATGTGAGCCAGAAGCAGTCCATCACGGAGTCCCAGTCGCCTCAGGACTGGGATTAGCTCGTTCGCCGAGATGACTATAGGGATAATTTCGGTCGGCATCCGATCCCACGTGTCAGTCAACTCGTGAGCCAGGTCCAGATATTTTCTTTTCTTTTCTGTTTCGGCTTTCACGAGATTTTCGTCAAATAGGATCGTTATGTCGACCAAAAATACCCTTGACTGTGCCCGGTTCATCCACACGATATCAGGCTTATTCGCCAGTATCGTCCTGTCCGTGATGATGGGCCGGTCCCATTAGAGCCTGGCGCGGTCATTTTAGAGCACGGTTTCGGCAAATACTTGTAATACGGCAATCTTCATTACATGAGACTTTATTTCAGAGCAAGCTGCTCATAAAGAATTCTGGCCACTAGGTTGTGCCTGTGCAAATACTCATATTATTATTATTATATATTTTTTTTAATAGTAGACAACATTTTGTAAAGTAGTTTTTTTTATTTTATGGATAAAAAAATCAAAATAAAACATGTATACCCGATTACTAATTATCTTTATACCTCGAATAGAACGTCAGACTATTTTTTTGTTATAAGGATTAACAATAATATAAATATTTTTTTTATAATAAGATCCTTCGTTCCGATTTGGTGTCCCACGACACCACACAGTTTATTTTTCTTTTTTATACAGTGTCTATATGACCTGGATACGTATGACTCTGTCAGTTTTATTTTAACCTTCAGCCTAAATATCTCTCGGTCATAAAGCTCTATGACAAAAAATATCATGTAAGCAGTTGACAAGAAACTTACACAACATACATATTGGACGCAATTACGGAAAAAGGTCGGACTTAGGAACGAAATGTTATATATTTGGCTGTCTGTCATCATTCAATTTACAGGTCGTGGAGGTCGGAGTTGATCTACGAGCTTTGGCCAAGCATGAAACTATAATGTAATTATTGTTATCCTAAATAATTAAAACCCATGATATAATTTGCTTTAGTAAACATAAGCCGTGGCAGTTCAGTATCCGGGCGCCTTTAACTTTGTATATTCGAGGCGAATCAAAGAAATTGTTAATTTTCTAATTGCAATTTAAAGTGCTGATTTACGACCTGCTTTTCTAAGTAATAACTTTTCTGCACCATGTGAAGTCTGCTAATCCGCACTGGGGCCGCGTAGTGGACTTTGCTCTATACCCTCTGTCTAGAGAAGGCCTTTGCCCAGCTGTGGGATATTATAAAATACTCTTTTATTTTGCTATACATTACTGTTAGGGAAAATGGCACGACATATTCGTTATATTGTCTCGCAGTAGGTTCTTTCGTAGAACCACCTCTTTGAATTTAGGGTCGTTCGCATTAGTTGGTTTCGTTTCAACCGATTTCAGAAAAAGAGGAGATTAACAAACTGTATGTTCTTTTTGTATGTATATTTGATGATTTCTCCGGAAGTTATAAACTGATTTATTTTTTTATTTGAAAGGATTTCACATATAATTCATGAGAATCAGTTCAGTAGTTTCTTTTTTCAATGAAAATTACTGAACAATCGGTTTGACAAACGTCTATATTTAAGGCGATTGGAATCGATTTTGTGTTTTCTGTGAAAATAAATATTATTATATAAAACACGTATTTTTTTCTATTACTCATTTATTTATACATCATATAATATTTTTATTATATTGTCTACGTAATCGCAAATTTTCGTATCGTGCAAAAATATGATTATAATAAACCAGCATTCAATTCATGTTTATTAAAAGCAACATTTTTTTACAATACATTTAAAAATAAAAACATTTACTGCCCGAACTAAGTTACAAAACTTTTAAAAGTAATAAAAAAATTGTTCTTGAATAATTTGGGCGCGGAAAGTAAATGGAAATTTATAATAAGTTTTTGTTTGTATACGATATTATTACAGAAGTTTATAAATAAAATTCTTGTCGTGTAAAAAGTTAGTATCGTTAGGGTTGGGGCGGAGTGCGCATGTCGGCAAATAACTTGTTGGTCCGCGGAGTGTATCCGAACGGACGGCAGTGCGGCGCGGTGACGCGGACGCCCGACGCGTCTCCCGCCATTTTCGAATCGGTTCGTTCGGAAATCGAAATTCGCGCTCCGATTTTCACTCGCTAAAATTATCTCGATTTTATTAAAATATTTTCAAACGGGTTAGGCGAAATTAAATTGGTATAAAGTATTGGATTTTATGGTAGAAAATATTTATATTAGTATTTAGTTAAACGATTTTTAAGTGTTTAATTTTTTTATTTACATAAGCTGTTAGGTTCTAACTTATATTTTGTTAATATAACATGTATGATTAAGTTTGGTAAATCGAAGACGGTTTCAAAAACGCCTATAATAAATTAGTTAAGAAAAAATGGATACGACATGAACTAAAATACTTGAACAGTGACCATGAACTCGACAGTGAAATTGAAATGATCGGAAAGTGGATGATACGATTTAAAAGCGCGATGGCGCCTAGACGGCATCTCATTGCATGGACGATCTGGCTTGCGTTGCCATTGGCAACTGGCCATCTCAATGTTCTAATCAGTCAGGCAGAAGTAAAGAAGTTATTAGGTAAGTACTTATTGGGTTCCAAGAACTCCTGACTTTTCAGGACATGATTTAGTTTATTATCTTTTTGTCTGTTAATGTGTACTTATTTAGTTAGTTATTCAATAATTTTATACGTATTCACAATCTTTCTTTATTTTATTATGTGTTAATATTTTGTTTCAAAAGTGCTGTAGGTACAGATAATAAAAATGTAATATGAAATTCAGAAGCGGTTTAAGTTGGATTTCTTTTGGAAAGGAAACTGGTGTACTAATTAGAGATAATTGAGTTAATTTTTAAAGAGTTACATTAATCTAAGACGAAAAATCTCACACAGACACCGTTTTACAACTGAAGGATTAATTGAATTTCAAATTATTTTTTAACTAATTATAAGATATTTCGAAATATTTTATAATTAGTATCAGTAGTAGTAATATGTGTATTAAGTATTTTTCTCGTAATATAATATGTTTTTCTTTTAAAATATATATCCTGTTTAGGAAGGTTTATAGAAAGGTTTGTTTTTTAATCTGATATGCTATACTACCGAATTGGTCCCATAAAATAAAAAAAAAATCGGTTTAATAATTTGTGTTTTAAATCAAAATAACAAAGTTTAGGAATGTTCGCAAACATGTCCGTCCCTTATAAACTGATTTGAAAATTATTTTTTTATCTGCTTAGTTATACTTTCAAAATATTCCCACAGTTTTATTATAAAAATCGGACGACTAGTTTGGTTTTTAAATTAAAATAACTGAGAATATATGTTTCGAATGTACACTTTTAAGGCGTTTGAAATCTGTTTTCGTGATTTTATATGGAAATAAACGTGTTGAATCAAAATAACGGAAAAAGCTTCCTACCTTAACCTACTACTGCTGCTAGTAATTATAAAATATTTTACAATTAGGAACATTGTAGTAGTATGTGAAATGAGTATGTTTCTCGTAATATGATATGTTTTCCTTTTAAAATATATATCCTGTTTAGAAAGGTTTCTTCGCATATGAATGAACAGAATAACTTATTGGATTAGGAAAAATGCGGACGGGTGAATGCCTCCCATTGCGTCATATCTAACACTCGACATCACATATTTTGCGTAATCACTGTCTGTTGTGTATCACACAGGAAATGCCTTCGTTCTTTTATATATGACCATAGCGTATTTAAGAAACACTGTCAAAAAGAATTTGAGTTCAAACAAGTTTATTTACATAGAAAATTAGGAAAACCGACTTCAAACGCTTTGAAAGTGTACTTTTGACACAAATCTTCTTCGTTATTTTGATCTTAAAACAAACTACTGATCCGATTATAAAAAAAATCTGTGATACCATTTTGGAAGTATACCATATCAGATTAAGAATACATTTTTATAATCATTTTATAAGTGGCGGAGATTCCTAAATTTTGTTGTTTTGATTTAAAAAATATACTGGTAAACCAATTTTTCAAAAAAAAAATTAAAAATTGGTTTACTAGTATATATATACCATTTGGGAAGAATACCCTATAATATAAACTGTGTCATGAAAATAATGATATTACTGTTTGTTTGTGACGCTTATTATATTACGTATAATCTTCTCATGCAATAATCATTGAATTTTGCAAGCACTTTGTCGGAAATAAAGAAAAGTTTAAACCCATGCCTTTTGTCCAGAAAATAAGTAGTTTTCCCGAGGGACAAAATTATAAATTTTGAACGGCCGTCTGGCATGAAAGCTTAGCTTACCTACATGTTTAAACTACAAAATAAAAGATGCGGTGTAGTAAATGGAATAGCGACCTGCGTTAACCCAGAATTAACTCTTATTATGTCAAAAATGTTTCTGTCTTATTTTAGGCACATCCATAAATAAATTTCGATAGCCTAATTCAGCCAAAAGTGTTCTGTTAATTTGGCCTATTCACATAAATCTTCATTAACGCCAACAGCCGTTGGAAAAGTTATACTTTAATATTTTTTTCAAGAATATAGCTTTATTTAAACCAGATAATAACTTAAAATAATCCGAAAAACAATATTAACAATTATTAAAAACTTTTTTAAAATTTAGAAAACTAATCTTCAAATTATTTTTACAGAAAACTACAAAAACGGACAACACACCCTTCAAAGTACATGTTTTTTACCGTTACTTTGATTAAAAAACACACTTAAGAACCATGGTACCATTTCCGATATTTACCTTTACAGATAAAAAAGAATCTTTAAAATCGGTTCATAATAGGTGGAGATACGCGCGATCATAACTAAAAAAATAAAAACATCCGAGTTTAAATCCGAGTTTCTTTTAATTCGGTCAAGAAATTAAATGATTTATTAATAAGCCTAGTACGATAATTAGCAAAATAAGTCAGAGTAAGTTAGAAATAAAATAGGTTAAAATAAGTGAGTTATAGGCATGGTACAACTTAGCTGCGGCTTAACTCAACCGCCTTACATTCCCATTTGATATGCAGCGCTAATGGTTCTTAATAACACGTGTGTTTTGCCCCTTAATTGGCTTTCGATTCATGTTTCGGCCTACTTCAATATTTGTAATCGATTTTAACGTGTATCAACATAGTGAACATATTTCGTTCTGTTCGTTTGTACTGTTTGAAATTAGATTTTTTTAATTTATTGAGTCAATTATGATGAAAACCACCTACGTGGCCTAGTGGTTTGGGTGCTTGCTGAGGTCGTGGACATAAGTTGTTGCTTCTTGGGTTGGTTAAGGCAAAGCGGGCTGATTACCCGATTGCCTGAAAAGAAAGATGATCCATACGTCAGATAGTCATGCAAAAGGTCTGTCCCGGTTGTCAATAACATCTTTGGCAGTCGTTAAGGGATGACAGTGCCTTCATCCTTCCTCCATTCATCGCATCCTTCGAGTTTATTATATCCCTTTGGGTTGAGAAGGTTAGATGCCAATCGCTCTGCGTAAAAACTGAAATTCAATTTTGTTTTTGAGATTTACGCGAATATTAGACATTTTTAAATAATACAACTTTACACAACACATAGCTGATTTAAAAAATAATAGACAAAATAAGTCTGCAGTTTGTCAACATACTCTTCAAGGGCCCAACCAT
>JAOCPS010000012.1:4328816-4340610 GCA_025505425.1 Graphium colonna
GGGATTAAGGATTTGGAGAAGATAGGAATAGGAAAAGAAAAGGGTAGACATGACCATCCGGCATCCCCAAAAGTCATACATATTTTATTTAATGCCGACTTTATAAAGGTTGGTGGTACTTCCTTGGGCGAACACGGCGGTAGAAGTACAGCAAAAGCTGTAAAAAGTTATTATCTTCTACCACCTCTAGTTCAAAAAAGGAGAAGGTTCCCAACTCGAATGTTTCTATTTTTAAACGACTGCAAAAAAGGGGGAAGGTTCTCCATTAGAATATTTCCATTTTTTATGTTTGTTTGCGCATATCTCCGTCATTTATAAACCGATTTTATTTTATAGGGTAGTTTTTTGTCCTATAGGGTAGTCTTCCGAAATGGTCTCATAAGATTTTCAAAAAAATCTTTTTCACATAAAGGTTTTTCTTTGAAATCTAAATAATAAAACTTGTATTGTCTATTTTTGCGCCTATCTCCGTCATTTATGAACATATTTAAATTTTTTCTTAAATTCTTATCAAAGAATCCGGTTCATTAATTTGACGTTTAAATAAAAATAACAAAATTCAGGAATATTTGCATTTGAAAAAATATTTATATAGATTATTTCCCTACAGTGGTCCCTCGGCATAACGCTATGGGAACTTGCGACACTCGGCGCCGCTCCTTTAGCCGAGCTGGACGCGGCCGACGTGGGAGCGTTCCTCAGCGGGGGCTACCGGCCGTCGCAGCCACATAACTGCCCTGACGAGTTGTGAGTATGGTATATGGCTTAATGTTTCATTTGAATTAAAACGCTTAGAGCATAAGCTATAAAATGATGCATGAAAAGATTTTAATAAAACTGTTATTGAAATTAAACATATTAACAGGAAAATAATTCCATTTCATTTAAAGAACTTGAAATATGATAGGAATAATAAACATACGTTACTATTTACACCATGATCCTCAAAATTTGTGTCCGTCTTATCAATTTGTTGAGGTGTATATTATGATTAACACCAAATTAGTCATAATCTCTTGAGCGTCAGAAGTCCATACATTGATACCGAACAAAATGTACCCTTTGAGCGTCTAAATTATTATTAAAACGAGTAAAGAATTATCAAACAAAAGTTAAAAAATTGACATAAATTGAAATAAACAAAAAATCGGGCTCCTCTTTAATGATTCTCGTTTAAGCAGGACCAACGACTTTAATATGGATTTACAAACAATTTAAAAAATATTATTTTTTAAATACTTTATTGTCTTTTTTAATAAACCAGTTTCCTCACCAGGTGCTTATCAGGAAATAGTTGGTAAATAAAAAAAATAAATATTTTATCATTGTCATGTAGTGCCCAATGAAATTTGATATTAAACTCATGTGTGGAGGATTGCAAGCTAGCACTCGGTTACTAAATTGCAATACATATTAATCCTTTACTTTTATTTTAGTTTCAGTGGTATGAATATTAAGATAACGCATTTATGAACAGGTACGGACTTATGTCTTGGTGCTGGACGACATCCCCATCAGGACGTCCCACTGCCCCACAACTCTTAGCTGCTCTACACGACTTTAGGCAAACACTTAGCACTTATATATAAATATTTCATATATAAGTGCATCGACAAAGCTCATCCCGAAATGTAAATCTCTCTATTTTTAGGACCACTTTCTACTTACTCTCTTTGTCAATATTTGGAATCTCTTCTTAAATTATGACTTATCTATAGTATTCGATGTTCTAAATAAATAAAAAAATATCGTAGTGATTACTCTATTATACTTTACGTCTACAAGAAATTTCCATTTCATTTTCTTCTTATACCAAAGTGCCTGCGAGAACATGATGAATGGATATTTAATTTTTTAGTATAACGGGAAAAATACCGATTGCGACTCAATATTTTTCACACTATTCGGACTCGTATAGATAAAAAATCCGATTCCTTTAACAGTATTTCAAGATTAGTTATTATAATATTTAAAAAAGGTAGGAAAATAAGTATTAATACTGCAAAAAAAAAACATTTAACACGAGTAAATGACTTGTAAAATAATGAAATAAAGTTATGTGTCACAAGTACAGACTGTATATTTTTAAGTTATTTATTCATGTGTGATATTGTAATAGATAAGTATCGATTTGTAAGTTAAAAGTAAAAGACGAAGCGTTAATTTGAGATGAAAAAGCTAGATACAGAGAAAACGAAGAGATTTTCACTTTAAATGGGAATTCATAGAATTCGTGTATTTACTTCGGATGAATAAATATGTAACATGTACCCTATCTTAAAAGCATAAGTAATTTCAGTATGTTGTTTAGTCAAATAGTAAACGGGTAAAGATATGCAATCTCTTGCAAAGAAGAATTCAAAATATGATTAAATTTAAGAACATCATATAAGATTGCAGTTTAGGACAGTTTATTATTTATTTCATAAATAGGCGAAAATAAATGTAAGGACAATTCTGACTGTACATAGGAAGTCGATGCGATGGAATTAAATGTTAGTGGACAGGTAAGCTAGCGGGTAATCGAAACAATTCTAGTATTGAATGTCGTTATAATATATGTTTAGGATAGAGTTCCTGAGGACATGGAAGTCCGTCCAGGCCACCAAGGATCAACACCAAAACACTAGTTAGTTGTGGAGTAAGAACCGAAGTGTCTTCGACAATCTTTGGCTGATTTCAAAACTCTCAATTCATATTATGCAAAGATTTCTCGGATTCAAACTTCGGCAATTCCACGAAGCATATGTCTATTATATCACAAATTATACGTAGTAAGCGTAATATTAAATTAAATGTATCGATTAATGGTGATCATAGTGAATTCGATGTAAATAATATTATTGTCATTTAACAATATTGGATTATAATCAATTTCAACAGACTCTCGCCTAATATATCGTTTTATATAAACGGTTATAAACTTGAACGGTTAAGAAGTTACTACACTTAACTTTATCTTTCCTTTGTAAGTAAAATACTTTTCGCTATTCATCACGTCCAGAACAAGTAAGAAATGTGTAGCTATATTGTGTTAGTATATCAATTTGTAAATGTATCAAACGCTACGCAAAATATTCAATTATATAGCAGTGAAAATGTGAAATGGAAAATGAAAAGTCACGTAGTTAGTCACATACTAATTGTCGATTAACTTTGTTTTGGATGTTGTAAGCTGCCGTTTAGTTTTAAAGCTTTCGTATTCCCCTTTGGTAGGACCAACTTTCAACATTTTCAAGTGAAATCAAATGGAATTGCCCGCGTTCCCCGTTGGAGTAGCTTTCGTCGTTTAACAAGTGTATATTTGAACGATTGTATTTATAACGCGTTATGGATGATACAGGGTGGTTTAACTCGTAGGCATTTTATGCATTGTAGCATTCATGATCGAATTTTGAAACTATTCATTTTGCATTTTAATTTGCGTTAGCTTGTACTTTTTCTACTATAATGTTACGATTTATGTACCTCCCGTATTTGTATAACTTACGGCCGAATACTGAAACGTCTCCAAATTAATGATTCTTGAATAACATAGACTAACATTGACTAACATTGTAAGACTCTAAACGCTTATTGTTTCAGGGATGTGAATTACTGCAAACAATTAAAAAGGGGTTACATTACGGTCTTAATGCCAATAGGCATTCTTTACTAGTAAACTCGGATTATTTTATACATGTACAGGATGACTGGTAACTCACTAACAATATCAAAGTAGAGCACTGAGTAATAGATTGATATGATAATTATGTAAGAAAATTAGGTCAAAAACAATAACAAGTTTTTACAATTAAATGATGAAGCGTGGCTACAACCTTGGCGTCCAACATATGGCATTACGTGGAGGTCGTCGACCCGAAGGAGAATCACCCTTCCTCACGTATCGCCATGTTCTGTGCCGTGTCTGCTAGTAACACCAAGCGTTGCGTAAGTAATTATTTAACTTCCGATTAAGTTAACTCAGTGATACATTAATATTATTATTTAATAGCATCTTTATACTTTATATATTATCCCCACATATAACTTCTTCGAGTATTGAAAGTCCACCAGTCACTCTATATACCATATGAATTTAAGGAATCCTCAATTAAGAGATATTTCAATATTTGGTTGTTCATGTATTAAAAATGGTATCGCCGTTCCAAATAATAGATAATTTCGTGCTATATATAGGTCGCTAGGCTGCTTGCGAACGGAACTACCTTACATACACACATGTGTGATTCGTCTAAATGTTTGTCAATCGTTACACTAAGAAACACTATTTTCTTATTACTACAATAAAAATATTGTGTACATGCGTGTTTAAGTAGGAAAATACCAAAGAACTTTGCTTTTTAACTTGTTAATTTTTAATCTACCGTCTTTGTTACCACTTATGTTGTTCACGGATAGATAGTTTTTTAACAATTGTTTTATTTCTATGATTTTTTAATATGTTTTGAGTTTGTATAACATGTTACGGTATTAGTTTTGTCAATATTATTAGCAAGACTTTGTGTTGAATGAAATTGTGAAGAATTTGTATTGTATGAACTACATATATATTTATGGATTTGAGTGCCAGATGAATGTGATTGTATGTTACATGTTATTGGTGTCTTTGAATAAGGATAAATATGTATTTGTTTAAATAGCATAAGTGAACGTATGTATTATGTATCCGATATGGCTTCAGTGACGATTATAAAGGATGAAATAAAATGTTATTTTACTGTACACTAAATTGTTTTTATTATTTCAGATCCTCATAACGCCCTGTTTTAGGGTCAATTTTACGAAATTAGTATAATGGTTTATTTATAACTATAAAAAAGTAAATATAAATATAATTTACGTACAGTTTGTGTTTTACTTTTCCGAAAGCTAAAAGATGTTTATTCTTTTCCATTTTCAACCGACGAAAAAAGGAGGAGATTATCAATTCGCCGTGTATATTTTTTGATTTTTTTTTATGAATCACTATGCTTAAATTCTAATTTCGTAGTCCGATTTTGATCATTCGTTAAATATAAATTTGGAAAAATATTCCAACTCTAAGGGTAAGAAAACAGAGAATTGTTGATTGTTCACTCGATGATTAAGGGGAACTAGGAAATTAGGAGGAAACTATTTTTAAAAGTAATTAAAACTTAAACATTTGGTAACTAGTAGATTATAGCCACAAAAAATTATAAAATAATACCATTTCACCAAAAAAGTAAACCGCTTAAGAACTCAAAAGCAAGGAATAATAAACTTTTTTTATTTAATCTTTATGACTACGAGTAAGTTATTAGACTAATATAAGTATACTTAAGTAATTTTGAGTCGGCACCAGACATTTTTTGGAATGATGATGTTTATCGCTCTATTTTTTTTATTTAAGGTAATTTAGTAATCTGTGTTCATTGATTGTTAAACAAACAATTCATTCATCGAACAACGCGAAAGTCCACCAAATACCATGAATACCACCTCGATGGTTGGCAGTCAACCCAATGCGTTCTCGTTGTCATTTTCTGCCATGCACGACACCCCTATAGAACCAATTGTCGCCAGCGGTATTTCCGGGTGATACGACTTAGGGACCTTCAAAAAAATAACATATGCCTAAGAGGCCGGGAATGCTCTTGTAACTCCCCCGGTGTTGCGGAAGTCCGTAGGCGACGGTGATCCCTCTCTATAAAAAAATCTATAGGAGATAGTCATCGTTTAACATGGAATATCTCGTATCATATTTACCTTTTTTGAAATACGAGTATATTTTTGAAGCAATAAGCGCATTTAGCAGTCGATGAGATAACAATGCAAATTTTGATCATATTATCTAATAAATTTTATATAATTTTTATAAATCATATTACAAATAATATTTTAAATTTTATTTCATATTATAAATTTAAATATTACATTCGTAAAAGTAATTCTATAAAATAATGAAAACTAACAAAAATATTAAATAAAACCATGTTATTGATAAATGAAAAGTATATCTTTTTATGTAAATGAAATTGATGTATTGCATAATATTAAATAATAGTGATCCATCCAAAGGTTTTCTGACATTCATGAGCCAGCATTCATTAAACTTTGCCTGACTTGTGAGGTTGCTGGATAAATCCCTATCCAAGTCTTACTACCTTTCCCTCATTTTACAGCTTACCGGTTCTTTCTCTTCTGCTATCAACTGATTCCCTTGTTTTGTCCTTTCCGTCTGTTTTTTCCAAAGTTGGCAACGTATCAGCAATACTTTGAACATGGGGAAGTCCATGTGTTTTAATTCACTTTAGATGCACTATTTGAGACAGCTTTAAAAAATGTTTATGAAATAGAAGAAAAAAATTGCGCTGGTCGAACTTTAAATTATGTGATTCGATTATGCGTTCATTCATCAGTTTTGACGGATTCTTTTAATAAATTTAATCGTGAAAATGTCATTACTTTAAAATGACAATGCCCATTTTTATATTGCAATCGGTACAAAGTTATATCAAGTTTAAACATGCTTTTTGGAGACTAGACTTGTTATATTAACTACTACAGAAGTTATTTCCGTAAAAAACTCCGGATTTCGGAAATATTTTTATAAATTCGAAAAATTGATTCATAGAAAATAGCTTCTATTGCATTCTACATAACAATGACAGATTGCGCAAACGCCATGTAGGTAAAGCAAAATTCATACTTTTATACTTTAAATTAAATTTCACGCGTAAAATCAAATCCATAAAGTCAAAAGTCCTAAAAAATTATGCAATAATCACTATATAATTTTGATCTCGATGCAAGAGCATTTTTGGTACCATGTTTGGGCATAATCGTTTAATATTACTCTGGAAATAACTAGCTTCATAAAGTTATTTGGTGGTGTATTGCATATTATATTTTATTGCATGTCCTGTATTTGAAAGTAATGGAAATCAACTTACAACAAATCTCGGACCTACGAGCATTTAAAATTATTCGATGCCATCATATAAAACTTAACGGGTTGGCAGCAAATTATAGTTATGTAGGCAACAGCGATATTTTTATTATTATTCCCTGAAAAAATATTAATAGTGGAGAAAACGTTTGCAACCGCCGTGTATTTCAAAGTTACCCACATAGTAACATCATGAATCTAGTCTGTTGAAACTTTCAAACTTGAACTAAAAAAATAAGTAAATAGTCGAACAATTCGCATCGTAAGCGACGGGAGGCAAAATAAAATTCTACTTAACTCGTCGTCCGGCCCCATGTTGCTCGTTGCCGTCGCCCGGCTTAATAGCCTTGGCGCCGGGTTCGTTTGAGTCTGTACGCTGGTCCAGTTATGAGCTCAGCAATTTAGCTCTTGGCACGAGCCGCGTACCCTTTTATCTTTACTCGTTTATGCTTTTAAAAAACACTAGCAGGCCCGTAGTGGCCGAAATTTGGGCGCTAGTGATATGTTATGATAAAAAGGCGAAGTCGGCATTACCCGTGGCCTGTTTGTCAGTCGCAATCAATTTGCATACGTTTGAATTTCTGTTAGTCGGTACCTTTTAGTATATACACTAAAAAATCAGATTATGTATATTCGGCACTAGAAATGGCCGAAATTTATCGGTGTTAACTACGGCTTCTGGTTTTTTTTTAATCAATTTGAACGTATTAAAATATACTAATGCTCATTAATTAATTTGAATATGACATACCTTTGTAATATGTTATAACACTATGCAATAATTTTATTCATACACAGAATAGTAACAGCACACACAAAAAGAACAACTCATGTATTATGTAACTTCTAACTCTAAAGTAAAGAGGTTACACATGTGACCAACAAATCTATATCTACGTATTTTAATAGACACTTTTAAGTAAGCGCTCATAGTTATCAATAATAATAACACATCGAAACAGAGCAGAAGAACAGAAAACTTACTTTTTTATAGAGAAGTAGGTAAACGAGAAAACGGCTCACTTTATGGTAAGGGATCACCGTCGCCGATGGACTCTCGCAGTACCAGAGGAGTTACAAGAGCGTTGCCGGCTTTTGAGATAGGAATAAGCTCTTTTCTTGAAAGCTCCTAACTTAGATAAATTTTAAATAACACTTAACTTTGAAGCTCTTGTTCATATTACCTATTATAAGTATGTTTATTTTATATATTAGTATGAAAATATAGAAGATTTTTTAATGATGTATTAAAGTAAAATCAATATCTAAGTATAAAAAAAATATATTAAAATGGGTAAGTTAAAAAAAAACTAATTCCAAAAACCACCGTAGGAATATATTATTTATTTGAAAAATTTTCCTTTCACGTTTAAATAGTTCGATACCTTCGGTCTCTAATTATGGTGTCTATGAAGATTTTTCGATTAAAATCCTAAACAAACGAAGTTCGTTAACCCGCGCGATCCGCTAAGCTGGAAAGCCATTTTCTTTACTTTGTGAAAACTTTAAAAATTTTCCAATAGGTATTTCCGACGCTAGAAAAATTGCAATTTCTCTCTGTATATAAATAGCCCGCGGGAGGCGGCGCGACAAAGTGGCAATATTCTATCTCGACGGGGCTCCTCAAACAAGGGGACGCGAAAGGGACGTCGGCATAGCCACCATCCGTAGAGAAAAAGGGACCATCTGAAGTTATTAATTGGAGCGAATTGACGGAAGTTCACGCGGAGCCGTGTTTTTGACAAATTTCGCTTTGATACAGCGATTACTTTCACCTCAACGCTTCGAGGGTCGACTCTTAAGTGAGTCGACGTAAATAATGTCTCGGATGTTTGTCGTTGAGAAAAAATGTAGACGTTTACACGGGGAGAGAACATCTCATTCTATAGCAATATTGACCCACAAATAAATACAATGACAAACTAATAAGTAATGTTGTCTACGTCGTAGGAGTCGTAGCACATCACTTCTACGTTTCAGCTCTAACTCGTAGTCTCACTCAAATAATTAAAGCGATTGAAGTTTTATATATATGTTACTTTCTACTCAATATTTTCAATATATAAAATATAATTATTAATGCTGAAATTTACTTTTTGTCAAACTACTTATAAACTTATCTGTCAACGACGTGAATCCGCATTATTTTACACATGTCATTACATTTATTTATTATTTTTTTCAAAATGTTTAATGCCTATAATCTTTCCATACATTCATAATAAATTTGAAATATTTAAACTTTAATTGAAACTAAGAAAACCTGAGAAACAGACGAATATTAGAGCGACGTAGAGGAAATATTGGTAACCTGTAGTGATATATTTTAAAAACTAAAAGTTAAAATGTACATTTCAATAAAACGCTATCGCTAACAAGGAATCCAATTAACCAATTTTATAATTAAATATTCGATCCCGTACCGTTCAATGTTTTATTAATTAAAAACTCGTCACCCGTTAAAACGGATTAAATTCGTGCAACCCGATGAAGTGACGTGAAAATTTTGAAACAACTAAATAAAATCCATTCGTCACCCTTTCACGACCGGTTCCAATTCAAATTAAATAAAACGAGTTGATTACAACAAAGCATTTTTGTGTGCCATGGTTTTACATCGCTGAATTTTACCGGATTATTTTATTATTGGCTTTTTATAATCAGTGAATTTTCATCTTATCTGCTATTGAGCATGGATATTTGATCTTGTAAGGTGTATTTTTTTATGATATTGTAGTTGAATCACTTATTACATTAAAAGTCTTACCGCACAATAATTGACATTTCAAAACACACTTCTTATAATCCATAGAAACAAATCATGGCAATACATTTATGACTTTTTACTTTAGTTCCTAAATTCCCTTGATGGGGCAGAGGCCGTCCATAGTGACTCGCTATCCAGTTCGGTCTTGAGCTTCGCGTTTGATTTCACTCCAAGATTTTCCGATTTTATTCAGCTTCCTCGAGCATAGAGCAATGCCAGGTTTGCTTGGAGTGACCACGCTTACGTTTCCCTTGCGGATTTCAATCCAAAGCCTCTTTAATTATGTGATTCGGATCTTTACAAAGAGTGTGGCCTATCCATTTCCATTTGCAACGTTGGATCTGTTGATCAATCAAAAATTCCTTATAAAAGGAAAGGTCTCATTTGAGATAATCTCGTTCCAGTATATACCAAGAATTCGAAGAAGACATCGATTAACAAAAATTTTGACTATATATTATATCTACATATAACTTAGAAAATTATTAATCATCAAGATGGCCTTATTTTCTGTATATTGTAAATAAAACTATTTACTTTAAATCGATATTTTTCATTGTAATATAGTCAATTGATCATTCCACTGAAATTTGATCCCTTCAAAAAATCTTTGTATATTAACAAATTTGTGTCTGTTTGTGACGTCAAAAAAAATCCTTTTTACTGAATACATTTATAATTAATACGGTTATATGTAAAATAAAACTAATTTTGAACATTTTCTCCGTCTTTCGTCTGTCTGACTATTTATTTAGCTTGGCTTAAACGACTGGATCGGTTTTGACGTGACTTGAATTATCAGATAGTGGATGGTGTACTCAGGTAGTTTTATTGAGAAAAATAGTTAGGATTACGCGTGAGAAGCACTGGCTGAAAACATCATATATGATATTAGCCTCACCGAATCAGAATGTACTATTTCCAGTTTGTAAGCGCTGAAATTGTGAACTTTCCTATGTTTTTCAATATATAGAGTGACTGGTGAGCCACTAATAACACTGAGCGCCCCAACGGCAGTAATATCCCACTTTCCGTTTACTCCGGCCGCGACGTTCGCTAGAACGAGCATGGATTTCGTCATTAATGATTCAATTTTAGATTTTGTTTACTCTGTGGTAATGCAATATTTATTAATATTAATATTTTGTTATATATACATGATCCTCGCATATTCACCCTTGAGAAGTGAAACCCTGTAAGCAGAAAATTGTCATTGTTGACTATTGTCATTGTATGCTGTGCTTTTATATTTTTATAGATGTATTAGGCAGGGTTGTTAATTTTAATTCATTTCTTTTTCTTTATAATTTCTTTCTGTGCACCTACCTACAGTTCCCTGTACCACCTTATGGTTGACTGAGAGATAATGCCTTTTGCATTAAATCCGCCTGTGTACATAATTTGTGCATAAAGTCTAAGATAGATAAGATAAATAATTAGGAAAATGGCATTTATTTTTGCTAAAGAAGCGTATAACTGAAAAATAGTCCAACTGAACGTTATATATCGAAGCTACGAGTATGTTGATTTGAGATTTTCTAGCATTAAGTAAACCTAAATTTCGTTTGAAAATGGGAGTACTGTAAAACTTTTCACGATTTCTTATTAGGGTAACAGTAACATGTGTTAGGATGGAAAGTAGAAGTGGCTAATTAATATACAATATCACATCTACATTTTCCCGACAGTTTTACTATATAGTATGTTCAATGAAACGAGAGAGCGACTTATTAATCTACCATCATTTTATATCCAGAAAAGTCACGGTGTTGCATTATAAAAAAATAATAAAAAATTACAAAACGTTATTTTACGTTTTGTCATTTTTTATTATTTTTTGTAAAAAAATAAAATATCACAAATAATAAAAGAGTATCATCATATTAACAATTCACAATAAAATAGTTTATACCATATATTCAATATGGGTATACCATACGTTGGCAGACGCATAACCACCGTAGCCTAGCGGTATGGGCCCTTGCTTTGTAAACCGGAGATTGTGGGTTCGATTCCCGCGGGGAGACAATGACTTTTTGTTATTGTTTCTTGGTTGGATTAGGGCAATGCGGGCTGATCACCCGATTGCCCGAAAAGAAAGACGATCCATGCGT
>JAOCPS010000012.1:4343663-4370034 GCA_025505425.1 Graphium colonna
ACCTTCAAGAAACGAGCGTATTCTTATCTTAAAGGCCGGCAACGCTCTTGTAACTCCTCTGGTGTTGCGGGAGTCCAAGGGCGGCGATGATCACTTAAAATCAGGTGAGCTGCCTGCTCGTTTGCCTCCTTCTCCATAAAAAAAAACCAGTCGTTGATATTGTTGAAGCCTTTTTCAAAATTAGCTGATGCGCAGATGGACAAAAATTAAATAAAATTTCTTTGTAATTAGTACTGTATGGACTATACGGGAAGCATAAACTCAGTTACTGAAAACTCACCGATAACATTACTGTATAGCGTACCATATCACCACAGGTAGCTTACGTCGTCAACAATATTAACAAGCGATACTCCATTAAAATCATCCAAGCCTATGCACCAGCCACCACAGCGTCTCGCGATACGTAAAAACTTTTTTTATGGAGATGGAGGCAAACGAGCAAATTGCTCACCTTATGTTACATGATCACCACCGCCCAAAGACTCACGCACGCTGGTTTCTTTAAGATCCCTAACTCGTATGGGTCCGGAAATACCACTGGCGACAATTCATTCCACGAGGAAGTCATGTGTGTTAGGTAATGTCAGCGCATGGTTGTGGACTGCCAACCATCAAAGTGGTGTCGGTTGTATTTAATGGTTTGTCGCGTAATACGATGAGCAAAAGTAGCAGCAGGTATTAATCCGAACAATTCCTCGGAACGACTGCTGCAAAGAACGCAAAGAGACACAACCTTCTATGAGAACGTCAACAAGGCTTTGCAAGATAGAAGGAAAGCGTACTTCTATATAATTATGAGAAACTTTAATGCGAAGATATAAGTTAGACAAGAAGAGGAAACCTGTGTTGGTCCCTTTGGAATTGGAGGCAGGAACACCAGAGGAGAATGACTGGTCAACTATCTGGAGTCGAGGAAATTCTATGCAATGAACTCTTTTTTTTACAAAAAACCTCAAAAAACTGGTCCTGGGCAAGCCCAAATGGCAATGTAAAGGACGAAATTGACTTTATAAACACTGACGAAAATATATAATTACAAATGTTATGGTTTTAAAAAAGCGATTACCGGCTCGTACTAAAAACATTGTTATATTTCCAACCAGTATATTAAAAAATATAGTACAGAATAAAAAAAAAGAAAAACGATTTTAATTATACTAGTGGTTGCCCAGTTGTCGAAATTCGACCATAATTAATTTAAGTTATATGTTTGAACATTACTAAGGTTCTACTGTCAAAGACTATACTTCTATAATTACAGATCGAATACCAAGATTAGTGTTAATTTGTCTATTTTTCAAACACATTATATAGTCTATATGTCATTGGACTGAAACGCAATTATGCTTTAGGTATCCAATTTATATAGTTATGATGAGATTACAAAAAAGTATTATGAAACTTAAATATGTTGAAAAATTCATTAAAATAAAATATACCTTTCATATTTATTACACAAAATAAATGGCATCCTCAATGAACTTTGACTTGCATATTTTGATAATTGTAATAAAAAACTCAAATTCAAAAGTCAATTGCTTTATTTCCATAATATATTATAACATTGTTTAGACACTTCAAAACTTTATAATAAATGAAAATAAAAAATTGCCTGACATTACATGAATATAAAACATTCTTTTGAAAAACAAAGTCTGTTTTGGGAGTAGAGCTCTCATGAGAAGAAGCAGGCAAGAAACTCATGGCCACTCTTTTCAATTGCCAAGTTTTTCAATGTAAATTATTTTCATAAATACAGATTGTGTCAATTATACATTGTTCATTATACATATTTCTTGATATCCTATGAGTTGATGTGTAATAAAAGATAGAGGAAATATGACAACCAATGCCACAATGCATTCAAACTATAACTGTTATAGTTTGAATGCATTGTGGCATTGACATCTTCTTCTCTGTATAAACTATAAGTGTGCAAAATTTCATACTCCTCCGTCAGCCCAATTTTCGTAAAAAGGGATCCAAAGCTTTCCTTCACGTATTAATATATAGATCAGTATTTGTAATCAGTCATTAACACATTGGATATGATTAAAACAATTTTCTTATTTTTAGACGGTATTAAATTCAAAGCCTCCCATTGTTTGCAAATGAGTTTATTATTATACATATTTACTCATATATTTAACCTACAATATTTATGCAAGTAATTAAGCAATAATAAAATATAATCCGTCGTAAAATACGTTTTTTTTGCAAAACATCATCTATATTCGCTGTAGGTTTGCCAACTGTCATGTTTGTGGGCGCTTTTCTGGCAAAGATTGATGAAATGTCTGTTAGCTATCTCCATTTTGGTGTTTTTATAATTTTTTCACATGGTATATTTTGCTATAACAGTCTTGATTCAATAATATTGAATTATTTTAAAAAAAGTTATTTGGATTACACAATCAATAAGTGTTGTTAATTTAAGTCAATAGTCAAACTTTTTTTTCTCTCTTCTAAAATATAACATGTGTTTATTATTATATCTGGTATTTTATATTTATATATTCTCACCTGAATAACTGGATATTTTTATAACTAAAACTGCTCCTCAATCAGACTTACTCAGAACGTCTTTTTTTTCAAAAGGCATTATTTCAAAGTAGGTCACGAAAAATAATTTTATGGATGAAATACGTTGCTCATGATTCTTTTGAAATATTTATTGAAACGTATAATTTTGTTCTTCAAATTCAAAAAAATATTCAAAACAAAAAACAAGTGGTTGCTAGAGCTAACATGGTCGAACTATTAATGCTAATGTACAAAATGATAATTAAACTCTCTAATAACCTAATAAACTTTGCCAATAAAAAAGTATAGACAACCAATACATAACACGCGATAACCTTTTAATTCGTGTAAAAAAATATTTCAACCAGTTTTTTTTATTATTCTTTATATAATTGTTTATAAAGAATGCATTAATCCAGTTTCACGACGACTTTAGTTGTACTCTCTGTTGTTATTAATCTATGGTCAGTTGTGCAACATAAGTTCGTCAGACGCAATTGTCTGCTGCTAGAGTGACATGCAGAAATTATTAAACCGACTAGACGTCGTTGTGCGGAGTTTTGCAAAAAGGTTACATAGAGTGCCTTTGGAGCAGGCTTCGAGCTCTGCCTGTCTGTTTCAATATGCAAGTCATACGACACCGAATTGTTAGGTTATAATTTAAGTGAAATTAAATTTTATTTCTTAAGTGAACTTTGAGGGAATTTCTTTTTCATTATTTTTTATTTTATTTTAATCGTCTAGATTTAATAATAACGCGAATTATGTTAAAAATTTACTCAATAAATTTATAATATTTTGAAAAACATTAAAAAAATATTGACAAAATCAGCATCATATTAATTACCAGAAAAAAGTCGTCAGAGGGTACAAATTAGTAAGCCATGTATATAGATAAACTTTCAGAATGAATAGTTATAATATTTATTTATTTGTTATATATTTTATTGAACGCAAACATAATGTTGACTTTAAAAAGGTATAATCATAAACTAACATAATTTTTTGTTAGTGTCAATACAATTATTGGTGATGACGTCGCGTCGTGTGTTCAATGAGTAAGTTATTAACAGGTTTGAGATTATTTAATATTGGTTAAAGTGTCAGAAATTGTAGCTCTCTTTTTATTAACTATCTTAATATGTTTAAATCATAAAATCTTAAATATAAACTGAACCAAGCTGATCTAACATTTAAAAGTTTAGATGAAACTTTTTACTTACTTAATCTTTTTTTTATTATTTTTAAGATATAAACGAATATTTTTAATACAAAATTGCAATTGTTATCTAAAATTCAAATTCGTAATTTATTTAAAAAAAATTCAACATGACATAGATAAATGTACTAAGCTGAAGGTTCTACAAATATTTTACTTTGAAGGTATACAAGCCGGGATCGAATGACGGAACTCGGTTTATACTGTGGCCAAATTGCGAATAGTAAAATTTATGAGTGTAGCTCGGGTCCACCTCATCAATCCCGTTTAGCATGTAATAGGGAAGCCAATGTTCATTCGTCACTGACTGTGTTATTAGTATTACTAGTGGATGTGGTGACGGGCTTGGGAAATATGGCTAAATTTGTAGCTTCATTACCTTTTAACCTTATGTCTCTTGTCCGATTAGGTCATTAATTTTTTTCGTTTCTTTTAATATCTGCCCTTATAAGTATAGAGCGCTAGATAAGAAGTAGATCTTGTGTTACAAGGGACATTTCATAAACATAAATAACAAAAATCCAGATCCAAACCAAATATTTGTAGGTTTTATAAATACTTGCTCCATGTGGGAACCGAACCCACTAACTGCGACGTTGCAACCAATGTCTTAGCAACTGCACCAACCAGTTGACATTATTTAATATTAGATTGGTTTACGTTTTTTTATAAACATAAGAAGGTCTTGGTGGTATGTTTTACACAAAAGAGATTCATGGCGGGAATTCTGGTGAGAAGCTAAGCTAAGAAAAAAATTATTTATACAAGCCCTCGTTACGAACTCTGCGTCGCTTCGCAAAGCTGCTTTATTCAACAATGCATTCTGTTCATCTTATTTATCTAACTACTAATTAACATTTTTTAGATACTAAATCGATTTCACTATTGCTGTTTTTTATACAGACAGTCCTTTAAAGTCACTTTTTGAATATAAACATTTTGTTTCTTTGAAATTAAATTATTTGTCTCTATAATAAAATTTATTTTTATTTTGCAGTGTTAGTTAAGGCCTTACTGTGGGCATCTATATTTTATTATTACTGTGACAACTTTGAAAAACTGCCTATGATCATGGATTCTATAACGTATTCAAAACTTCGTACAATAAAATATAAAAATTATTATAAATTCTAGTATCCCCATTCAAACATTTATGCTAGTAGTAAAATTGCAACGTGTTCTTTACGATGCCGAATGTAGCTATCCGTATATTCGATAGTAAAATTTACGATGCAAGTCTGATGCTGGTAAAACCGTTTGGACATAGGTAAACACATCCAGAAGATAGGAATATACCATAAAAATGTTTGCAGTAACTTTTCACAGCTATGTTAAATTGCCAAGAAAGCTAGCCAGCTCCCCTGCAGATTTTATATAATAAGTTCTTTGAATCAGGACTGGCGATCTCTTATAACTTTTTCTTTTACTTTTAATACTAGAAACACTGTTTATTTTTATATCCTATCTTTTGTAAAATAAATAATATTGATCAATGCTTAAAGTTTGCACGGAATTCTGATTTCAGGTATTTAAAGATAAAAAAGAAAGTATAAAGTATTCAGACGCTTTTTTTAAAGAAAATAACAAAAGAAAAAATATTAATTTAATTTGAAAATATAGGTGGGTAGTGCAAAAATAAAAATAATAATAATTGCAAACGTTAACATTGTTTGGTCTATAAATTTAAAAAAGTATATCCCTCCGGTTTATTATCAATACTTCTAATTGCTTAATTTATCTCGTAAAGTATTCTCTTTTAAAATACCTATTTTAACCGATTTAAAAAAAGGAGGAAGGTTCTCAATTCGAATGTTTATACATTTTTTATACGTTCGCACATATTTCCGCCATTTATGAAACGATTTTAAAAAATCTTTTTTCATGTTATAGGGGTCAGTCTTTTAGAATGGTCCCATAAAGTTTTTGTAGAAATTCGTTTACTAGTTGCTTTTTTAAATCAAAATAACAAAATAGATTTTATGTATTTTTGCGCATATCTCCGTAACTAATTTCAAAAATTCTTGTTTTATATGATAGAGCATTCTTCACTAATAGTTCCATAAAATTGACAAAAAACTGTTCATTTGTTTGTTTTTTAAATAAAAATAACAAAATTTAGGAATATTCTCACATATCTGCGCAACTTATGAACTGATTTGAAAAAATATTTTTTTGTCTGATAAAATACACTTCCATAAGGGTCCTATATTTTTTTTATAAAAATCGGATAAGTAGTTTGTTTTTAAAATCAAAATAATGGAGAAGACATGTCTAGAAAGTTTACTTTGAGTAGTTTGGCGTCGTTTTTTGTAATTTTCTGTGAAAGTAAACTTGTGGATTATCTTATGAATTGAAATGAAAGTACATAATACTATGTTATACTTTTTTCTCTTTATAAATTTATTCAATATTGAGGTTGTCTCAACTAAAATAATATCTTATTTATTTATTTACACTCCATGCACAAAAAAATGTACAAGGGCAGACTTAAAATACCCAATGGGAGGTTCAGAGAAAACTAGGTAAACGCACAGAAATCATTATTTATAAAAACAAAAGCATGACATTAATAGATTATATGGTGTGTGTTTATTAAAAATTATGTGCATAAATATATAGATATAAATAATGCATATACATAAATATTTTAAAAAATAATGTGTATATTTAAAAGTAACATCGCCGATTAAAATGTTAGATGTTTGTTTTCTTGCCCATGGGTAGTAATGATACCACATTGACCTCCGAAGATGTATGTCCGAAACCAGCTTGATTTAGCTATATTACTGAATTCCTTCAGGCCATTAAATTATCGGTGATGTAGATTGATTATATTGTAGCGGAAATATTTTACCACTTTTCGTAGCTAAATGCTTTGTAGGTGTTGTTAAGTTACATAAAATTTAGATACTTGAAGTAAACATCAGTTGAAACCTCTTTATGGTATTTCATGTGGAAATTAATGTATCTGACACTTTTAAATGCACTTTAACTTACACTTGGTAGTGGAGGAAATCTTCACAAAATCCGCATATTTAAAAAATAATAAAAGAGAAATTATAATACGCACTGGCTACACGTGGTCTTTGTCTAATATTAGGCCAAATATCTTAATATATATAAATTACGTGTCACGTTGTTTGTCCGTGATGGACTTCTTAACTACTGGACCGACTTTAATATAATCTTTACACTAGAGCACAGGGCAGCAAATGCTGTGAAAGGATGAGAAAGATTTTTTTAGAATATTTGTTTGACTTTTAATTAGATGCGCTATAAAATTTGTTTTTTTTATTTATTTTAAGCTATTTATTTTCAGTCAAACGCCGCCACAAAAATCTGACCTTTACAATGCACGGAGGAGAAAAACAAAAAAAATTATCAATTGTTTTAAAATTATTATTTTACTTTATTTATTAGTTAACTTTAGTATAATGGACGGGTCCGCTAATGTTACAATAAAATAAATTGATTTGAGATTTTTTACCAATTCCTTATTGAATGAATATTTTTAAACCAATAATGACATTTCATTTCTACGTAAAGACACTTAAAGCGATTGTAAAATAAAGTTTTATTGTTAATGGTTGTATTTATGAATCTTTATTTCACCTTCAAATGATATATTGTTATTCTCGTAACCCTCCTCGTAGACCCCAACGCTACGAGATCAAACGTTGCTAGGTCACCAGCCATTTCGTAACGAACACTCAACCTTCTCAAATTAAATCATCAGTCCTGACAGCAATAAAATACTGACATATACTGAGATATTTGTTAGATATCAAATAACCGGATTTCTGTTTGGGATATATTGTGAAAATAAGTCCAATTTGTGAATATATCTTTAACGGAAAAAAAGAAAGAATTGTAAAATAATACCGAGTGCATCTATTAAAAGTGAAATTTGTTTTATATTTTAATTTGGAATTTTTTTTAAGGAAAGAATAAATATAATTCTGATAATATTTAATAAAATATTATTGTACTTTTTCTTATACCCATTTTGTAATAGATCATGCATCACGCTCGTTTAGCATTATAGTTCGTTAACTTTAAAAGCACAATTAATTATGACCAGAATCATTTACAATTCCTTTTTTTAATCATTAGCTATCCCGAGAAAGATGATTCATCTAATATTAGGTGAAAATCATCGTGCATAGACACCCTCAAGTTCCGAAGAGCTGTCAGTGCGTTGATACTCTTTTGGATGATAGAAAAAGGAGTGGGAAAATTTTGAAAACAAAGAATACTGTTTTACTTGTAAATTATTCATCATATAATTTCATGTAAATCATTTGGTTTCAGATATGGGACTAAAATCAAATTGTCTGTTAGTCCCACGTATGTACGTAAGTAAACATGTATGCACACAATTATGGATAATTTCAAAGGGTTTCATAAAATGTTAGAGGCATGGAAAATAAAAATATTCCAGTCTCATTAAGTATTAAATTGCTAGAAATTTTTAATTAGTAGGCCCAAATTATCTCAACACAGAACGAACTGTCGCCAGGACACGGATTTTAACTATGTGAAACATATTCAGAATGGAATAAACACTACACGCTATTGCAACAATCACTAATTTTATAAAGTTATTTTTCTAAAACGAACGATCACAATCTAAATATATTTGCCTTATTTTGAACCGACTTTAGAGTGTTCATATGTAACTGGTTACAAATGTGTAACTGACGTATGCGTAATATGATGTGTGGTACTGACTATGATAATTATTTGAAATTTGTGCATCTTTTCAATCTTCCTGTACCAGTTAACTCTTATTACTCTTTCTCTCTCTCCTTCGTCATAACCTCATGGTCGAGTGTCATGACCACCATAAGCTGCGTAACAGTTTACGTCTCTCCACACTTGTCTGCTTTGGGTAACTGCCTACTTATTACACAATAGTTTTTGAATCAGAGACAGAACTAACGATTGGCAAGCAACAGGTAATTATAAAACAGTATATATAAAATAACTGCAATCTATACTATTATTGCAAAGGATGTGTGTTTCGATGTTTGTCACTCAATCCCGCAACAACGATTGAATGGATTTAAATGAAAATTGGCGTACACAGTTTATTAACGGTATTAACATATCTGATGCATTTGAGACAAATCAGAAAAAATACGCTTGTGGAACCATAAGAAGCAGCAAGTATTAAGGATAGAATTTTATTATTGGCTCATGTGCTTTTGAGTTTATCTTTAACCGGAAAAGTCTGAAATATTTATTTCCACGCGCGAAAGTAATATGAGAACTGTTACAAAGTTTTCTTCTTTTCAGTTCCCAAAACCTTTCAAAATAAGGAGGAATATCTACGTTCATATATAAGTTTATTTTATTTATATTTAGACCAAAACCTGTATATTATATATGATTCGTTGATTTGTTGAATTATATTGTTTATAAATAAATTTTTACGAAAGGGTTACGTTGATTAGTAGTTTCTGTTAGTCCTCGGGTACGAAAAATTTAATAATAAAACTTTCATGACCTAAAATTAAGTATTGGAGTATTTTTTAAAGAGAGCCTAAAGTATTTTTATAATCTATAACCCAGTGGTGTGGCACCTACTTAGTCAATAATTGATTTTTTAGTGCAATTGTTACACTTTCATAATACAGTTTATTTTAATTGATAGAATTTGACTTGAGGTCCTTTTAGACTTAGAGGATAAGCTTCTCATATAAATAAACATCTCTCAGATACTTCTTAACCGCTAATTTTTAACAGATAACACTTGAAACATATAGATGGGACATGTACTTTAAATAAAGTTTAAGTATACATACTTTTATGTTAACGTGAACTGAAGGACTTTAATTCGGAATAGGTAGTGACATTTAAAACCAAAATCAATAAAAAACATGTCACCTCGGCTTGTGTAGACTTAAAAGAGATGTCGTTAAATCGGGGCTCTAACCTGTTAAATAGGTCAATTTAACATAACTAATAACAAGTGGCCACCAAAAAATGTTGTATATTAGTTATATTTCTTGGAAAATGCGAGAATTCTTTGGCATGTCACTGTCAAGTCAGAAGTTTATCAAATCATATATAACGCATCATAGATATCAACATACAGCTAAAAAGGAAAGAGGAGGCTGAGGAACTTACATCATGACCACCTTCCTTCACCGTCTAAAAGACTAATGGAGCATGCCGGATTGAAGGGATACTAGTATCACACAAATTTTTGATTACACCAATTGTGGCGGCTTAGGATTAGGACAGCCAAGTCGTCTGTTGCTTCAATGAAGTTAAAAAATATCTACAGCCCAGCAGAATGCGTAACCAAGTTACGACTCACTGTTTCAGAGCTTAGTTGTCAATTGGAGCAATTAGGACTGACAGCGGAGTACAGTTAACAAGAGTTGACCACAAAGCGGTTTAGTAATGTCACATTAAAAATAAATCATGATTTTGGTACAAAATACTCGTATTTCTACTTAAAGGCCAGGTAACCCACACGTGGCCCATCATTCGAATGTTACCGATATGAAAAGAGACACAGAAGCTCCGGAAGATTTTTAAATTAATTACGGACTGAAAATATTTATATATTGAACATTATCAACAATATCTATTTTGGTGTTAACATTATGATACTTAGTTTCTGAGTCCTTCGAGACGATGTCAATTTAGTTGTTTACCCAAATTCGGCAATACAAAAGATTATTTGCTAATTGATGTTGGGTCCACATTCAAGCTACTTTGCCCTCTGTACTTTTTACAATAGGGCTGAGATTGAATTGACTGCGCAATAATAGTGTTGTTTACGAGGAGTTGGTTAAAGTTTAATTGAATCTGGGGTGCTGCAACCCGGGAACCGAATCAGCACTTGATGAAGATTTAACGACAATGTTATAAGGCCTGTTGTTCGCGAGTTTCGGGGATTTCATTATCGTTGTCTAAAGGAAATCGTTTACTGCGGTGTTGAGATATTATTGTAGGGGAAAAGTAGTTACGATTTTTAATCAAAGTTATGTTGACGTTGTTGTTTGAGTAACAAAAGTGTTTTAACGTTTATAGTTCTAGGGCTGACTTCGTTGTCATTGAAAAATGGGTACGCAAACGCAATGCGCGTTTCTACTTATTTTTTATGTCGAAGAATGTCAGTAAAATGGTAACCGTGTTCCATGATCAAAAAATTTGCATTTTCCTTACACTACTTTGTTATTTATCATCCTTGGCTCTTTTTTTATCGCTTAAAAATTCTGTGTCCAACCAAACGAAATTTACTAGTAAACAAAAATAAATACAAACGATAACACAATTAGAACATGAAATAAAGTATAATTTTAACCTCGGTTAATAGTCTAAGATTTTTATTATAAATAACAAATTAGAAATTAAAAAAGACATTTATTGGGTCAGCTAGTTGATAATATATTTAAGGTTAAGATTATTACATGTTTAAGTTTATTTAATATTTAAAAAAAATATTTAATGTTTTTATACAGACTATCAGTATTAGGTAATGAATGCAATGTAATTTGGATTCATTTAGGGATTAAATTCATTTCTGAGAAAAGCACCCAGAAGATTACCTCAGAAATGAATTTACCATTATTATTTTTAGAAGCTGGGTATTGGCTGTCAGTATAATTATCAATTACCTTAATATTAGTTTTACCCAAAAGCAAAGAACGTCTATCCTCTGTAATTGAGGGGTTAAATTGAATTTAAAGATATACAAATTGTTAAAATACATTATTTATAATTTATCACTTTCTCATTACACTTTCAGTGGAATTATAACTTAAATTTTACAAAAAAAAAAGGTTTTTGAACAAGCTTTTATAGGCGTAAATTTTCTCTTTAAGACGAATTACATGAGCCCAAATTTGAAGGGGTTCGCGTCGTTTCATGAGAGAATTCGTATAGCCATCTTCCAGCTCCAGCATCAGATCAACTCCATGCCATCATAATATCGCATTATTAATATGACATCTAAACATACTCTTAAATAATTTCAGCACAATCGGGTTAAATTTTACTTGCAAGATTCCATTGCACAGACAATGGGATACGTGTAAATAAATAAAATCTTCAAAAAAGTATATAAATATGCCAATAAAATAAATATATCAGGACATTGTTACACTTAACCGCCGGATTTGCATCCACGACTTCTGTTTACAACAACAGGTATAATATGAGACTATCACTGTTATTCTTAGTCCGTTTATTCTCGAATACCTGATAAAGTCAGTTTAGATAGTTTAACATAAAGGCCTAAGGTGTCACAACAATATTACTTCCAGGGTCTTAACCGTTTAACTGCTATTGCTCTATCCTCCATCCGACTATTAAGGTCTTAATGCAAAATTACATGCAAATTGCGTCCCGATCGAGAATCAAGTCGCTCTCAATGATGGATAAAACCGATTTAAGCCGGTTTAGACCGGTTTAAACCGGATTACACCGCACCGAGGCGGAGGCGTTCATTTATTATGTAAATACGCGACAAATTAAATCCAATGGGTATTTCATTTGACAAACGGTCGGGTTGTTAAATATATTGCCGTGTTTGTTAGTTTCCTTTGCGGATCGTTCGGTCGTTTTTGACCCGGAATCCATTGGTTTTAGAACGGCGTAATAATGTATTCCGTTTATTGCTCCCTAACGGTGTTTAATTCTGCACAAGAACAAATAAGTTTGCGCTAGTAGTGGAGGCGCTTTACTTTGTCATAAAATATTAAAAGAAGCAATGAAAAACGTTACTTGATAAACTAACTTTCTCATATTGTATATTCACTCAATTTTTTTTTTTGTTTATCTTAAGTTACAAATTTTCACGCACAAATACTTCCACAGTGAACCACAGTGCAATTTATTTAAGTTTATTTATGAACTTTCATGTAAAAATCAAAACATTTAAATATAGGTTAAAAAGAGTTAATTTGCTTGTAACACTTTAACGCCGTAACTTGTCAAGAGATACATTTGTCATTAAATATAGTATTCTTTTCGTCAATCTATATGGTGCTTTAAAAACTACAGAGAGAAATTTTGATAGAAATACAGACGAAAGGGGTCCAAGAAATTGTTTTTATATAGAAAGGAAGACAAACGAGCAAATGGTTCACCTGATGTTAAGCGATCCCATCGCCCATAGACAAATATAATATATGGTGATTTGTGAGTGCGTTGTCAACATAGGATGAAATAGGTTTATTGGATTGTATAGGATCAAGATTAAGGATGTGGAGGGGAAAGGAGTAGGAAAAGAAAAGGGTAGGAAATGCCATCTGGCAACCCTAAAATTCATGCATACTTATTTTTTGTCAACTTGTTAAGAGTGGTGATACTTCCTCGGGCGAGCATGCCCGTAAATATACAGCAAATGCTGTGAAAAGATGTTATACTCTACCACCTCATGGTGATAATTGCCAAAATTAATATTAAGGAAAACGAAGTTGCTGATTAAAACTAGTAAGATATATGTAATATTATGCAAAAGCGACTTTACTATACTAATTATAACACCTTCATAAAAACTTAAAGGTATTCTAAGTATGATACGTAAGGATATGACGGAAAAAGGTTTATGTATATCAGGACAACGTTTGCTGTTTCGGCTAATTGACGGGTACATTAACCTACTTTATACGGTCTGAACAATTTACAAATTAACTTAAAAGCTAGAATTGTAGAATATGGTGTACGTGTAAATATACATTCGAGTCCATGTCTAACTTGGCTACATAATCTATTCTCATCAGAATAACGCATAACCTCAAGATTTGTACGAATCACATTATTAGTTACGCGCATACAACGCCCATGTAATGTGACAAGCGATACCACGTCAACAGAAGTTTAGTTAAACTTTAGTTTAATGGACTTGCGGAGTTGTGTCACCGAGCGATTAAGTGGCACCCGCCCAGATAAAGCCACGAAACACTCATACTGAACTTCGACAATGAGGTTTACCGAAACAGCTATGTTGCCAAAGTTTTCACTCTGCCATACATGATCTAAGAGTTCTGAACTTTATACAGATACATTTCAAATAAACAGTATTGTACATGTCCATACCTCGCATATTTATCTTATATAAATAAAACCTCGCGATGTTTAGAATATTGCAAACTTAACAGGTCTTTACATTTTATTCCATACACAAATATGTAAAGTATTTAAACTCATAATTAACCGAGGTTCAAATTGTTTCCTTTTATGTATGCGATTACTTTGTCTTAAATAATTTAGATCTTAGTTTAGGTTTCCTGTAAAATTTTCGAATTTTGCAAATTAAAGTAAAAAAAACATCATTTAAAATACGAGTAGTTTTTCGATTACTGATATTATTTTGTTTATCGTATTATTAAATCCACAATTCTAGAAGTGCTAAAATTTGTTATCATATATAAAAGAAATATTGTAATTTTTTTATAAACAAACAAAAACAAACGAGCGAACGGTTCACCTGATGGTAAGCGATCCCGTCGACTATAAGCTCACGCTACATCCGGAGAGTCACGAGTGCGTTGCCCACCTGGGAAATTGGATAGATTAAGTTTATTGGATACGATGGGGTCGGGATTCAGGATTTTGAGAAGAAAGGACTGGGAAAAGAAAATGGAAGATGGCCAACCGGCAACTCCAAAAGTTTTCCGGGGAAGAACCAACCCGGGCGAGCGTAAAAAAGTGCAGCACAAGCTGTAAAAACATGTTATGCTCTACCACCTAAATAAGGTATGATTCACAAAATAATTGGATCGATTTAAACAATTATCAGTATTTATTATGCTTTTTTCTATTTATTTCTAAAATTTGATTAATTATTTATAAAGATTTTCATCTTTTCTTATTATCTTAATGTTCTAGTTAAATTTTCCTACAATATACTCTTGACTATAATTCATACAAGGTTAACCTAAATGCTTACACGTGGGAGCTTGCTTATACTTCGGGCTCGCAATTACAATCGCTTTGAAATCCAAGACGTCGGGTATTAATATATAGTTTTGGACGCGTCGTTTGTAAGCATGATACGCTTCAGTACGTGTTGGTAGCAAAAACACGGTTCCCAATGTCTGTGTTTCAATTACGTGTACGTACGCCTCCCGGGTCCATTCTATCCAATTAGGATTAGAGGTGAGGTCAGAATGGGAGCAGATTTCAGCTTCCTTCTCATTCCGATGCATCTATCATAATAATAAAGTTTTTGGACATTGAAAAAAACATATAAGAATATTTTTGTAACGATCGTTTGCTTATTTTTTTGTTATATCGTTTTAATCAACGATTTGTTTTATTTTTGATAGTTAATTGTCTGCTAACAAACTTTAAAAAAATAAGCCGAATGCGAATCGGAGGATCAAGGGTACCGTACCGTTTTTTTTTAGTTTCGTGAATGGGGCCAAACTTTAATTTCCATTTTTTTTCGTTTTTATTAAGCTTGTTTAATATATAATATCAACAGACATTACATAACTTGCAAAAAGTTTTAGCTATCTTCATTTTCGTGGTCATGAGATTAAATCCGCTGAAGGATGGACGCTCAGATGGATACCTGAGTCTTAGTAATAGGTTCCCGTTGGTAACACTTTGATTACGTAACTATAAAAAAATAATATAAAGATATAAAATCAAGGAATTTACAGTATAAATGTAGGAAGTCGGTTTTAATGTGACTTTATCTTATTATGATTGCGTAGCCCGCTTGCAGTAGCACCACACCTTTAATAGGATCTGATCAAGGGAATAATGCCCCGTATTAGTGGGCGGCTTTTTGAAAGGTGTCCGTGATGGGTTTTTAATTATGTATCGAAGGCTGTTGCGTGAGTTGGGTCCCGGAGTTTGGATTTCTTTTTCCAATAATAAGAACAAAGCAGGACCTAAAAAGGTACGAAATTGGTACAAATTACATCGCACACTGTTTAGAGATTGTTATATATAATATGTTTTTCTCATATACACATTGATGTTATACAAATTAAATTAAAGAAACATCAAAGAAAATTATAAAGCCTAATAAAATTTTAAAATTTTAAATTTCTTAAGATAATATTTTACAGGTGGTAGAGCATAACATCTTTTCATAGCTTTTGCTGCACTTCTGCGGTTGCGCTTGCTCGGGGACGTACCACCGTACTTTACAGTCAGCATTAAAGGTTGCCCGGATGATCATGCCTTCCCTTTTCTTTTCCCAGTTCTTTCTTCTCCAAATCCTAAATTCCACCCCATCCTATCTCATAAACTAATTCTATCCAAATTCCCATGTCAGCAACGCATTCGTGATTCTCCGGATTGGATTGCTGCGTGTATCTATGGGCGACGGGATCGCTTAACATCAGGTGAAATTATTCATGATATTTAATGGCCCTAAGTATCAAACAAACAAAAATATTTATATAACGAAAAAATATTTCTGCACTATTAAATATAAAAAAAATAAGTAATTACAACTTGAGTTTTATACAAAATAATATTTTTGTTATGAATATTTTATTTAATAGTAACAGTACAAAATACCTTTATTTATTTACGTATTAAATATTTATATGAGAGGTTGCGCAAAGGGTCATAAATAATTTCAAAACATTTTATTTTCCACGATGAAGAGCACCAAAACGAAACGATAATATTTCAATCCGGACCTTACAAGCGTCGGGAACAAATTCCTTGGCACGAGAAAAGAGACACTTATAGAATCAATCATCATCCGTAAGATTTGTCTGAATATCCAGATAAAACTCGAACGATTCAAGTGTGCTTTTCTCGGATAGTTTTATTCATTTCAGTAGATTTTACGGGTGATCGGATCGCAAATTGCGCCGCTCGCTCCCAACACGGCCCGTAATCGATTGTGCTGCCATCTGTTGGCAAAATAATGACTCCGTCTGGCATGCTTCTCCTTTATTTGTAGATAGTACAGCGAAAATTCGCACATGAATTGTTTTTACCATTAGAAAGTTTGTTGCGGTTGATTAGGCTTTTGCAGATAGTTATTTCACTTTGAGCAGATATAATTTTCAAATACTTCTGGTGTTATGAGCTTCCTGATAGAAACATTATCTTGTTTTGTTTGTGATTCGTTCCACAGAATAATTAAAGGTTTTTGTTATCAGAACATATATCTATACCCACTCGAATGAGGTGTAAATATTTGTCATGATTTATAAAAATAATAACTGACCTACGATATTAAAGAGGGCACTCGGTACTTGACTGTCATCATATTTATATAATAAAATTAGAAATAATTATTAATAAAATTATTTATGTAATAAAGTGTGGCGGATGCGGTCAGCTGATAAGCTTTCCGTCACAGTCCGGCCACGCCATGTCCGCTAGGATGGGCATCAATTACGTAATTAATTTTTAACTGTAGATTGTGATTACTCATTGGTAAATCAATATTTATTTTTAATATAATTTTTATTCTTCATATATAATCCCCATGTATAATGTCTTAAAATATTGATAGTGACTCACCAGTGTTTAAGTTGATTAATGTAATAAATGCTTCTGACTGAACAACATTTGTATGGCCTGGACATATTTTATTGTTTTACGTTTGTTTTCTTTGTTTTTATATTAATAGTAAAAAAAAAGTCTTCCTGACCGAAATTACAGCCACGGCGGCCAATCCATTCTGAGATTAGCCCATTGCGCAGGAGATATTATAGTGCACAAATGTACGCGCAAACACAGGTGCACTCTCTGTTCCTTTACTCTCATAGCTCGATGGGATGACGACACGACCGGAGAGAGATCAGGCGCAGGACTGACTTTTTACATGCCCATCTGACGCATGGATCATCTTTCTTTTCGGGCAATCGGATGATCATCCCACATAGCCCTAATCCAACCAAGAAACAACAACACAAAGTCATTGTCCCCTCGTGGTATTCGAACCCATGACCTCCGGTTTTACAAAGCAAGGGTCCATACCACTAGGCTATGGAGGCGGTAAAGTTAGTTAGTAAAGGAGTGGTTGATATAAACTTACATAGTAAATACGTAGATTGGACAGTCAATAAACAAAATTATAAAAAAAAAACTAGGCAATGAAACCCCGTGCCACTTCATTCCTCCTGACCCTTTCCATTTCTCCGACCGATTGATTCGTCCGATAAAATTGGACGACCTACAGGATGCTACAGGACTTGTTTAGCGACGCGAAACAAGTCGGAGTAATGGTCTCTCTCAATCGTCTCCGAAGTGGAACAATTGGTGTAATTTGTGCTGGACCTGTCAATGTGCCTTAAGTTACATCCTTCCTTTTACTATTTCAGAGCTTCATATTCATCTTGAGCTATTTTATTTATGTCATGTATTTCTATTGAATCAATTTTGATACTCAACGAATTTTAAAAATCTGATAGTGCTATCAACGAATACATAAAATTTCAGTTTTATTGATATATTTATTGAAGAGTTATTGTAAAATATATATAGCTGTTATCGTAGGTACCTTAAGCTGCATCCTTTATTTTACCATCCTTCCTTTAGAGGTATATATTAAATAATGTATTTAATATATACCTCTCTAGTGGCTCCCACACCCAGTTATTTGTCTTCTTGTAAACGTTACAAGGAGACAGATAACTGGGCCTGGAAGGTGTTTAATTATTTTAATTGAAATAAGGTCAGGGCCAGGTACAGATATAGGCTCACAGTTTAAAGGGTTCCCCTTCCGGTGGTAAAGCTGCCCTGTATTACGGATCTCAAACTCCACCTTCGATAGGTGAGTCTCGTACGCACGCGATGGGCTACATTGGAGCTCTAAATTGTCCACTAAGCATTCAGCTTTCTCTGTGTCATCTGAGGCAAATGAAACGCCGTCGGCCTGGGCTAACGGTGGAATTATCCTATAGGGGTTGGCTGTCATCGCCTTCGCCAACTATGAGATGACCAAGTACCATAGGTGGTCCCACCTTTGTTGCTTAAACTCCGCGATTTGGTACTTGACCTCGTCTCGGAGACGCCAAAGGTGGTTCCTTTATTCACGAGATCTGTAACTATCGAAGATTCTAAAGGCTGTGTTCTTTTTTTGAGCAGTTGACGGATATCGTGGGGAAGCTGTTCATGTTGATTGCTCGACACAAGCACCCTTTCAGATTCTCCGACTCGAAGGCAGAATTTGAGATTAGCGATAGCACGATTAGCATCGTCGACCGTTACAATATCTTTGGGTATGTTATTAAAGTTCTGGGGTCCATCGCCCTGAGCTTGGCCACAAGGAGATGCCAGACCATTATGGTTTTAATCTGAGGGACCTTGCCGGCTTGCTGGCCCAATTTTAGGATGATTGGTCTATGAACTGAGTATAACTCGTGGATTGTTTCTATCGATATAGTATCAAGTGAAACATCCTTGAGTATACAGATGTCTAGGACGTCAGCTGTATAATCGTATATATACGGATATCTGGCTGGAGTTTCAGGGTTTATAATATTAAAATTAAGGTCTGACTTTAGGTTTTAATTTTTGACGGAGTTTATTACTATTGGAATTAGTTTTAATAGAGTGCCACGCACTGTGTTTGCTGTTTAGGTCTCTATCTAGTAACACAAAGAGGCCTAAGTGTAATAAGGATTCTAAATCGATTTTACAAGTATGGTCTTATTCGGGGAGAGGTAAACAGGTACTGGTACAAGCTGTCTGTGGCTGGTGAAAGCAATCCTACACGCTGATTCCTCTATGTTAACTAAATTTATTATAAATGTTTCATAAAGTCTATGTTTCAGTCTATGTTGTCAGAAAATTCTCCTCGATCAATACAATTATTATTACGTCAATGATAGAGTTGATCACCTTAACACAGCAGTCCTTTTAATATCCAAAGATTTAAAAGTATTTAAAATATCTTTATCGCATGCACGAGTGAAACTAAAGTCTTCTTTATAATACGTGGTATTCTCTTTTAATAAAGACTCAGCAACAGCTGGAGAGGAGAGAAGTGACTTGGTAGTAGAAACAGGAATATCGGCGAAATATATTTCAAAGAAATTTGCAAATGATTTACAATTAGCAAAGAAAATTTTATTATATTTTCGAATTATCTTATCTTATCTTAAAGGCCGGCGACGCTCTTGTAACTCCTCTGGTGTTGCGGGAGTCCATGGGCAGCGGTGATCACTTAACATCAGGTGTGCTGCCTGATCGTTTGCCTCCTTCTCCACAAAAAAAATGCAAATTATCACCCTTCCGGCTTCACTATTAATTATATTCCTAGTCACTCTTATAGTATCGGGTTCATTTTTTATTTTATTTCTAATATGTAATGATATTGCTACGAAGTATACTTTTAAATATTTTAGAATAATTTCTAACATAAAAGAATCATCCTTTCACTATAAAGTTCATATAATCTATTTCTACTCTTATGAATTCCAACTAAATTATATTCTTAGTTTAAGATTAAACAATAAAATATAAATAAAATGTAAATTCAAAATTTATAAAAAAATTATCCGTTTATAGTAGCCGTCATGAGAAGTTATAAAAATATAAACAAAGAACAGGAGTGCCCAACATTTGGAGTTAATATAATAAACTATTTTTCTATTTTTTTTTAATATAAAAATATTAATTAATTAAAATATCTTTTGACGTCTTTTCCGTTGCGAATTAATTTCCTTGTAAGTACTGGGTACTTGATCCATAATAATAAAGATAAATAAGAGTGATTAATATTAAATCAATAATAACTAATAAAATGGAAACAAAAATATAACCATAACATTAAATAACAATGAATAATAACAACCAAAATTTCTAAATCTCCGAAAACAATAACTATCTCAAGCGCATTCGAAACTCGACTGAATGCGTCACTTTATTTAAAATGGCGGACTAAATGTTTGTATGCCGACTCATCGGAAGCGTTCCTGTATTACGAAACTGTATTCGACAGCACTTCATCCAGATAAATGTTCACTAACGTAGAAGCCGATTAATTAAAATTGTTCGCAAAACTCATTACTTTCGTATTAGGCCGTGTATTAATTTAATTTGATCAGATTTTGATAATCGTTTATTGTGGCTGCGTAACTTGCTAGAAGTTACTTCAAGTACTTATTTTATAGCTTCTCGTTACGGCTACTATACATTTTACCAAAGTATTCAGTTTTCAACAGAGCGTAAAGCATTTGACAACCAAGAAGGATAGACTGTTTTAAGATATTTAAAGACAATTATTTGTCAAAAACTTCTTGACAGCGGGTCCGACTATTCTCTTCTTTTTTAGTCAATCGGACGATCAGTCCGAATATTAGCGTAAAATGGACTAATCAGTCCAATATCATACTAGGAAACACTGATCACTAAGTTTCATTATCCCCTGTTGGGTTCTTGGTACCTGCAACCACCTGTTTGTAAAGCAAGGGACTATAGTTTTAAGACTTGAAGGCTGTTTTGTATCATAGTATATATGTCTGTCATCATAGCATGTATATCTTCTACTACTAGAGTCACTTTATCCTGCTTAAAATTGCCAGAAACTGTGAACTTCTATTCGTAATACTTTGGCAGTCCACATGTCAGTTCCATTAAAGTGTCTGATACTCTTGTGATAAATTTAGTGAATAACGCGTCCATCGACTTTGTAAACCATTCAAGTAAAGTATTTTTAAACTACTACGTAAATATCTAGCCAGTAATTAGATGGTGATCTCAGTTTAATTTCTGTAATAAAAAAATATACAGTAAAGTATCTTTTATAGCGTTAAATCTTCATATAAATTAAAATCTTCAGAAGATATCTCTGTGTTTAGTTAAACTGAACTACAATGCACTTATAATTGGATTGCATGCGGAAAAGAGGATTTTTAAATGGAAGTAGAATAACGAAGAGATCACGTGAGGTATGCAAGTTATTCGGTCTAATCTTCTAGTACAAGCAATTAAGCTAAATGAAATAATGTATGTTATACCCATTCCGGAAACAGAGTCTTATAATTCTAGCACGCATGGACTAGATACAACCGTGTCATTGTATATGTTCTTATATCGTACTAGATTGTGTTGAAAGAGCGTTCTTGCTAACGTTTTCTCATATACGAACACCCAGATCCAAAACAACTATCTGTAAGCCATACATAATTTTCCGGATGAAAATCTACACCATGACCCTCAAGACAGACTGGGGAGGTCGGTTATTCATCTACATAAAATTTAAAGAATAAATTTTCAGGTAGTTTGTGATGCTTTGAAAATGTAAAGTTTTTGCCAAAATCCTGATTTACCACATGCCTTATTGTTTTTCAGTGTTTTAGGCAGGACGCATATCCTTTAAGTTATTCAAGATAGCATAAAATCAAGTATCTATAGCTGTTTAAGGTGCCGGATGGCCATTTCTACCTTATTCTTTTCCACCCCTTTCCCTTCCAATGTTTATTATGCTCCTAACCTAGCCTATCCATTCAACCTGTTTTAATTCAAATAACCAGGTTGAAAACGCACACGCCACTCTTTGGATGTTATGTGTGTCCTTAGGGTCAATTAACATCAGGTTAACCGTCTGCTCGTTTGTCATCCTTCCCTTAAATAATTGTGTCACTCTTGATCACTCATTCTTCTGGACAAAAATACCCTGTGCTTTTCTTAACCCCGGCACGTTTTGAAAAATATCAGGTAATATTTTAGACGTTTAAATATAACGAATATAACCATATTATATTCTGCACTAGATGAGATTATTTTTGAAGAAAGTGAAAGTGTACTCCAAAGAATATGTTCTTTTTGTTATTTTAATTTAAAAATAAGCTACAGGACCGATTTTTTTTAAAACTTATGGGACCATTTCGAAGGCGCGGCCTTTTAGTTCAATTTTTTTTTAAATCTATAAATAAAAGGCGAAGATACGGGCAAATACAAAAAATAGATTGCTTTAAACATTTTTTTAACTATCCCACTGCTGGGCTTAGAACTCCACTAAATCACAATCCACCACGCGGCTCCAGTGCGGATTGACGGACTTTACATATCTAAGAAAATATTTTTTTATATATAAAAGTTTTCTCACGAAGTTTTCGTTCACCACCGGGTACTTGGATAATCAGCACTTAAATTGCAATTAGAAAATTAACAATTTCATTGGTGCCAGCACCACCGGGGATTAGACCCAAGTTTAGCTGGAGTAAACAGAAATGATATCACAGACAAAAAAACCGTGTAACCGTTTTTTGAAGTCAGTAAAAATACACCGTATTTTTTCTATGGCTTACGTTTTGCTTAGTATAAGACGTTAAAGTATAACAAACATTACTAAACTAAACTCTGTACTACAAATATTACTAAACTAAACTCTGTACAAGAGAATCGGAGTTTTAGTTAAAATCGGCCAAAAGCATGTCGGGCACGCACATGAAAGGGTTCCGTTGTCATCCGATGGTCCGACCGCTTTACAAAATAAATCGACAAATTTAATTTTGTGGTTGGCTCCATAAATTTTGTTAGGACGACTGTAACTTGATAAGTTGGTCGAGTTTTATAAAAAATAACTATGAATGATACCGAATCTGCAATAGTTTTGTCTGAAATTACTTATTTAGATGTAGCAATATTTTTTCAGAATTATTGTTAGAATATTTAAAAAGTTAAGGGGGAGACGCTCTAATTTTAACTTTATATTAAAAAAACTCAATTTATTTATCCAACATAGGATAAACAAGCATATACTTAACTAACAATAATGTCATATAGAATACAAAGAAATATATTATCATATATGCTGGATAATAAGGCTTCAGCTCAGCTCTATGTTAGCCTAAACTAACGCTGGTATTCTACTGACACCTTTATGTAGATATCTTCCAGTTTAATACATTTTGTTCAATATTGAAACGTAAAACACCAAATACTGTATACATTACATTACTATATAAATTACGAAACTAACAGCTTAAAATAAATATTTAAACCATTAAATTTTTAAATACCTTCGCAACTATACGTGTGAGGTATAGTTGCGAAGGTATTTAGTGATATGAGAAGAGAGAGTATGAGTAATGCGATAAGTCGATTTTTTTAAATCACTTTTCCACGTATGGGAGGGGTTTTTAATAAAAGACAGACAGACATTTAAAGACAGACGGACAGGCACGATGAAACTATAAGTGTGCCTAGTGGACTACGGATGTTGTATTAAATCTATAAAACAGTAAAGATGTTTTTGTTTGTTGTTTGTCTTTACTTTAGATACTTTATTGACTAGAGCGTAAAGTCATGATGAGAATATATAAATTACTATTTCGTATTCAAAACTCGTTTGGAACTAAAACTGATTCAATCCATCGTATATATTATTTAATATATAAAAATATCATGTCATGGTGTTAGGGGATGTACTTTTTGAAACAGCTTAGCCGATTTTAAAGATTTTTTTTCTGTACATTTGGTTGGTATCGTAACACCAAATACTGTATACATTACATTACTATATAAATTACGAAACTAACAGCTTAAAATAAATATTTAAACCATTCATTTTATTTAATACCTTTGCAACTATACCTCACATAATGGGATAAGTCGATTTTTTAAATCACTTTTCTACGTATGGGAGGGGTTTTTAATAAATGACAGACAGACAATTAAAGACGGACGGATAGATACGATGAAACTATAAGTGTGCCTAGTGGACTACGGAACCCCAATAAAGCAGTCAACTTCGCTCTCGTCCAACCGGAAAGCAATTATTCGTTTATGCAAATATCACTAAAATTATTCAAGAGCCTTCAAATTTTCATTTCGTTTTCAATTATTTCAAAACTAAACTACGAAAAATTAATCAACAAACCTAATTTAAATAAAAATGAAATACGAAAATTAATCAAAATTTTTAAGTTCCAAAAAGGGTTACTAAGAAAGAAAAGAAGTGTATTACGAGTAATAATGTATATTTCAGTGACCTAATTTGAATTTGGAACTGTCATATTCGGTTCAATTTATTCTTTTGTACCTCTTTTGAAAAGGCACATCTTTCTCAATAGATTCGCTTGTTCAAGTGTGTTTCTTCTGTTACGCTTTGAGTATTTTTGGATAGTATACAAAAAACAATAATGCCGTCTAGAACTAAAAGTAAATTTAAAATAATTTGATAACGTTAATATGATTACAACAAATTAGGCTTATTCTTTATTTACATTGTATTTATGTATGAACTGTTGTCTGGGGTTTTCAAAAAATATCAATTTATAATAATTCCCTAATATTTTTACACAAAGCTAGAGCATAGCAACATAACATAAGTGTAAATAACATTTAACATCTGACCTCCGCAACCCAAAGGGATAAACTGAATTCAAAGGACTAAAAAAAATTGGTTGTAGAGCATAACATCTTTTCACAGCTTTTGCCGCACTTCTATGGCCGTGCCCGAGAAAGTACCACCACCCTTCATAAAGTATACATGAAATAATGTGTGCATGGCTTTTGGGGACGTCGGGTTGCCATGTCTACCGTTTTCTTTTCCTATTCCTATCCCCTTCCAATCTTTAATCCCTACCTCATTCTATCCAATTCCCTAGGTTGACTACGCACTCGCGAGACGGAATTGCTTACTATCAGGCGAACCGTCTGCTCGTTTGTTTTCCTTTCCATAAACAAAAAATTATGCGTTCCGTAGAGATACCTATTTGTACAAAATCTCTGTAAATCTAGTGTTAAATTCTTTTTATCATGTTACTTAAAAATAAATTCATCCTACACCCTATGTAGACATAAATTGTAAAATTGTTCTTTCCTTTCCACAAAGCTTTGACACCGTCCCTTTCAATTCGTCACTTGTTCGTTCTAAATACTAATATTTGGAAGAGTCAAAACGCCATTTAAATACTCGCCCTTCACCTTTTTTAATTCAATTTGGACCTTCGGAGATTGGGCGTTTGTCAGGGGATGAAAATACGAAACTCCATCGGGTGGATACAAAAAGAAAATTGGACCGTAATTGGATTCACTGGCAGTTAGCATTGCGTCCAAAAATAAAGCATTACTAATAATAATCAAACAATTTTGTATTAAATCTATAAAACAGTAAAGATGTATTTGTTTTTATTTTCTGTATTTACTTTAGATACTTTGTTGACTAGAGCGTATAATCATCATGAGAATATATAAATGACTATAGAATAGAATAGAATATACTTTATTGTACACTCCAAGAAATATAAAATATATTACATATAAACAAGATATACTTATTACTTAGAGCAATCTTTCTTTTAATTCCAAACTCGTTTGAAACTAAAACTGATTTAATCTATCGTATATATTATTTAATATATAAAAATATCATGTCATGGTGTTAGGGGATGTACTCTTTGAAACAGCTTAGCCGATTTTAAAGATTTTTTTTCTGTACATTTGGTTGGTATCGTAAGTACTTATTACTCCTGTCCCCAACCCAACTATTTCTTTCTAAGACCTACGCGAATATTTGAAATTTTAAATTAAACAACTTTACGAATTTTATCACGGTTTATATTTTAATTTTATCACCCGACGTTTCGAATATAATCACAACACTGCAAGACCTAAAGACTCTATAAGTAGTTACTGTGTAGATCGAAACAAAAATTAATATTCAAGCCGAAGGTATGCAGGATTAACAAGTGACACCAGGACATCAAACACCTTAGTCCTACCCGT
>JAOCPS010000012.1:4374301-4387969 GCA_025505425.1 Graphium colonna
TCTATATAACAAACAAGGGTAAAAATATTTTGATAACGCGGGATCTGAATCCACGATCTCGGATTTCAGAATTGGGGGCTAGTAAGTTATATAGATTTCAATGTTTAAACCATCTTTTGATCTAAATGTTTATTTAATAATGTTGAATCAAACAGTTTTACTTGCTTTATGGCAGTATTCTTTTAAAAATTCTATGCTTGTTTAAAATGGGTGCCAGAAATGCATATTTTTACAATATTTTCATCAGTGGTCGTGGCAGTTACAAATCTAAGAACTTCTTACTTTTTTTTAAGTAAAGGAAGACAAACGAGCAACTGTCTGCTCGTTCCATCAGTTGATTGTAAGTGGTCCCGTCACCCACAGACACACGCATCATCCGGAGAGTTGCGAGTGCGTGTCAACCTGGGATATTGGATAGAGTAGGTTTATTGGATAGGATGGGGTCGAGATTAAGAATTTCGAGGGAATAAAAGTGGGAAAAGAAAAGGGTAGACTTGGCCATCCGGCATCCACAAAAGTCATGCATGCTTTATTATGCGGATTTTATAATAGGGCGGTGGTATATCCTCGGGCGCGGCCGTAGATGTGCAGCGAAGGCTGTGAACAGATGCTGTGCTCTACCCCCTCAAAAATTTACTTTCAGGAACAAATTATATCATAATATTAGATTATACGAGGATCGCTTACTCACTAAATTTTACCCTCCAAAAGTCGACTTGCCGACAGAAGTTTTTATTTGAGGAATAATATTGGAAAATTGAAAATTATACTCGTGTTACATTGAAACATCGAGTTTTCCATGAGCACGTAATTGGGATAATAATTCAGCGGAATGAAATGAAAATAAAAGGACAGCGTCGGATCAAAATCCCTGCGATGGTAAATTGGGCACGCGTTCGCATTTATGAAGCCTTTCTAAGCTCAGTTTATTGACTCCACGAGCGATATTGAACTGTAATCGATGTAGTTTAAGGTCAATTTGCTGTGCCAATACCACAATGCGCCTTATTTCAGATGTGTTGACAGCGTCTTGGGATTTGAAAATAATTAGGTTTTAAAGAAAATCTCCGATCCGTTTTGTTCGGATGCCAATATGCTGGTATGAGATGAGCTGGTATTTATTTGTAGTCGCATATTATATGAAATACATAATATAAAAACAGGGCATATAAAATACATATAATACAAATAACTCTTTTTGTGCCTTAATTACATCCATCAAAAAGTTTTTTTAGATGATCACGTTTTTTTTAAATTACGTCTTCATCGTCATACCAGAACGAACTATAATGAAATATCTTGCTTTTATGTCTTGATAAACGACAGGGAAATCTATGATATATCTCTATACTTTATACTCAAGAAATAATGTAATATATGTCAGTTGATTAAAAACTAAAAATGAGACCAAACTAATCACACCCAGCTTTGTTATCAAAAAAGAAATAAGTTACATTCATGGGGCAACGCTTGCGAATGCATAAAATTGCACGGTCAATATTTGTCTTGCTACATAATTGATTTCAATAGAAAAATGAATTACCTTTGACTAAAGCGTATTATACTTTTGCTGAATATTTCGACTGCGGAGTATTTGTATGCCGATTTATTTTAAACAGACTTTAATAAAGGTGGAGGGTTCTCAATTCAGATGTTTATTTATTCTTATGTTTACCGATTTAAAAATTTGTTTTTTTATTAAATAGGGTATTCTTCTGAAATAATCCCATAATGTTTTTAGAAAAATCGGTTTGTTTCTTTAACAAAATTTAGGAATGTTTGCACTTATCTCCGTCACTTATGATCTCATTTTACACCTTGTTTTTTATTGGTCCTCAAAAATGGTCACACAAAATTTTCATAAAAATAATCTTGTGAGAAAATAAACACTAATATTACGTAAGAATCTTTATTTTTAAAAATTGATTATTTCATTTATTAACAACCTACAAGAAAAGAGTCTATTAACAAACTGTTACCATATAAATAATGTAAATGCAAACATTTCAAAAATCTTGGTAATAATTTTGCTACAATTTTCAGTAAATTAAGTGCGTTTTACAAAAAAACAAAGTAACATTACAAGTATATTAAAGCTAGATACAATATTAGAAAAAGTTAAAGTTTTAGAAGATAAATATTCATTAAACAATGCGTAATCAGGGGCTACAATAATCATCCATATTTTTATTAGGAACAGTCTGTTGTGTATATTTTTTTTGAGAATTTCCAGAAAAAATATAATTTATGACGAAAGCTGAATTCAAAGTTGACTAATTCCATTATATAAATTATTCAAACGAAACCCCCTTAACGGTTAACAAATTTGTTTGAACAAACTTTGCTCTTAGTTGCTTGATATCATGAAATATTAATTAGAATTATTTTAATTAATGCTACCAAATTAACTCACTGACAGTTTCAATGAGTTGAGTAGACAGTTGATGTCGTCGAATTGAATTAATTTATCATCGTAATTTCTGTCTAAATACGTTAACTATATTTATAAAAAAAGTATAACTGGTTAATAGTTATTTTTAAAATGTTTATTTGCATTTATTACATAATATTTTAAATTATATATTTTAGATATAAATAGATATTACACTACAAAATACCCCATTATTATTATAATATGTAATTATATTTAGTCACAACAATATGTTTCTTATTAAATGTTATCTATGTCAGTTACCCAGCAATGATTCTTGAATGTTTGTATTTATACTGTTTTAGTTTTCACCAGAAAAATAAAAGAATATAAACAATTTCTAAATATATGTCACTACGTGTAGTTTTGGTACGATCCGTTTATCAAAAATATTGTTGGTATTGGTTTATCAAAAATATTTTTGTAATAAGTACACTAAAGAAGTAACAATCAAAACACGCAATTGCTTTTATGTATTTCTTTTATTGCTTTTATTACTCGCGTAAAAAAAAAATAGTTTTGATGGAAACAAATAAAACTATTAAACTGAAGAACACATAGCGACCCCATCGTAACTGAAGGAAGATTTTCATACATAAATTGTAATAATAAAATAATTTTCCAATTTTTGACTAATTTTGTCAATGGTCATAAATTTATTTTAACATAAACCTACCCCTCATATTCACTAACATTTGAAAACAATAATCATTTCTGCAGAATACAGCGAAATCGACTTTAAAAGCCTCAGAAGTGAAGTGAAGTTCAGTTATTTTAATTTAAAAATAAAACTGTTGGACTGATTTCAATGAAAATTATATGGGACTATTATCACTATACGCTTTCAAATAAAAATAAAGGATTTTGTAAATCGGTTCAACTTATGAACCGATTTTCTGAGAAAAATTAACAAACGTACAAACAAAAAAACAGTCGAATAGAGAACCTCCTTCTTTTTTGAATGTGATCGAAAAAAAGAGGCAAATCGATCGAGCCGTTTTTAAATTTTAACAAAATCGACGCATATTTACTTAATGTATGTAAGCGCATAACCTGAATACGGCTGTACCATTTGTTTATTTCTTTTTGTTATGTTTATAGGTTCGTATAAAAATTTAATGGAATTCTACGAAACTCTTCAGATAAAATGATATCATGGCGACGATGCTAGCCGACGCTCAATTTGACAATTCTACCGTAATATGTTTCGTAACAATAACAAATTCCCCATTTAATAATGATACTTTAGGATAAAGAATAATTGAATGCAAGAGGAATTTTTATACAGGGAAACAGCTAATTTAATACATAAAATAATACCAAATCGTTTTTGTACAACCCTTGTTTAGTTTGTATTTCAAAGAATAATGACCATTTTAATATGGACGTATCAAGTTGTGAGTTCAAATATTTTTTTTGGAAACTAGAGTTATTATATTATCTACTAAAGAGGTAACTTTGTAAAGAAAACCCGGGTTTCGGAAATATGTGATAAAATAGAAAAATCGATTCATCAGAAATAGTTTATATTGCATTCAACATCATTATAACTGATTGTGTAACCGTCATGTGGATAAAGCAAAAGTCATACTTTTATACTTTTAATTCCCTGTTTAAAAATCAAATCTACGAAACATAATGTCGTAAGAATTTATGGAAATAATTACTATATAATTTTAATCACGCATGAGACTTGGTTCGGTACCACTTATGGGCATTGTCCATTATCCTGTGGCCTAAGCCACTGATTAATGTTACTACACCAGGCAAAACACACAAAAATAGAATATATAATTCCATTTTTTAAAAGTAACTTCTATCGGAAGAGATAATAATTACCAACGTACAAAAATATTTCCCGCACCGTTCCATTGTCACATTCACTGCGGTATTGCCGCACTGGGCGAAATATTTATGCACATAATTTTCACAGAGCTCTAAGCAAATTAACGCCAGATGTATTCACCCCTCTGAATCGCTGCTAATAACTGAACCTGCTTCCTTCCTTCCACCGTATCGTGTATGCCGACACGTTAGGGGACGATTATTGAAAATGGTCCAATAATTTTTATCCGGACTGAAAATAAGGTTCATCGGATTTTTTCTCGCTTTTTTTTCGGCATATGAAGTAGAAGTTGATGTGGATTTATTCGAAGTTATTTTAGTTTTTATTGATATTTCTTAAATGTACAAATTTTTAGTACATAAGTATAAAATATCAAACATTTGTAATCTGTAGACATTAGTAGTAAAACAATTTGTAAGAAGCTAAAAGAGCCAACCCGAACCGTAAATATCTCTACAATGGCAATAAAAAAATCAGTGACAAATCCTAAAATCCCTGCGACAACCAACTAGGCACGCCTTCGAAATTATTACTCCTTTTCAATAGCTTGTTTGTTTATAGCTGTTACTGGCAATTGAACTTTGATCCGTAAACATAAGGTTCACTTTGTATTATAAATGTTAAAGTTTTATTTCACCTTTTTCTATTAAGAACATTTTTGTGATGTCATGGCATTTTATGTTCAGGGTTTTGTAGACGACATTGTACAACGTACGTATTGCAACGTGACCGTTAAAACCGTTCATGTGTCCTGATAATGTTCCAAGTGGTTCATATAAACGTTTCATTCAACTGCGTAAATATAGATCAACTATGTGTTTTTTCTTATAAGAGACATAAGAACTCAATATGTAATACCACTTTTCTTTGTAGCTTTTCCTTAGAAATCTTACCAAGTTTATTACTCAGTATTAGTGACTGAGAATTCATCTAAATATTGTATAAACAACTCCCGCTTTTAAACGTTTAAGTGTTCATAATATGTAGGATACGCTTTTGCTGTTATAGTTCATTGATAAAAAAAATAGTCATTTTATTATTTATTCAATAAATATTGTTCAGTGCCGCCTTATAAAATCTTGGATTATGTAAACTTTCACTCACACTAATGTCTGCGTATTTGTCTTAGTTTGTATTTGTTTTTTAAACAAACTGATTTTATTTTACCGTAATGTTTACTTCATAACTTGTACGAATTGTTTTAGGTTCAGATAAAGATTTTTAAACCACTATATATTTAAGCGGAAAGGTATCTCTTTAACAGGATCTTAAGGTTTATTTTTTGGGTATTAAAAGATCAGAGGTAGATTTGCAGTTGCAGACAATGCAACCTGTGGTAATTTCCGCTGAACCGCAGCGGGGATCCTTGGTTATTAGTGCTGTTAGCTGAGCAAGCAGACTATTAAAATTTTTAATAACTTATCCTTTGACGTATAATCTAAAATATGATGTAGGCATATGCACCACAAACGTTTCCTTTGTAAACCATTGCCACAGTACTACCTTAAAAAAATATTTAAATAGTTACTGATGAGGATATGTTCCTTTATTTATGTGATGTATTCCATGGGTTCTTAAATTTTTTTGCAGAAAAATTACCCTTTGACTAACAGGTCTGTATGAATTTGTGGTGACAGAAATAGGTTTCTGTTTATACGTGTGCAGAAATTAAGTATTGTTTACAATATAAAGGAAGGATTATACGGTTATATAATACAACTATATGCGATCGATGCATGTCTGTATTTATATGCTAATTTCGATGATTCCGTGCACGGTCGGCGCGTTGATGAACACTGGGCATGCTAGTTGGAGTTTCCTGAAACAATGGTGTCTAGGTGCCGAAATAATTACTGGTCAGAACAATCGGTATTTCTAACATTAGTAATTGTATTTAATGTGTACATTTTAGTTTAAAATATAAAAAATATTAATACAAACTTATATGGAATTTCAAGCGATAATTTTTATAACATACATGTACATACATGCATTTGTATTAGATGTTGTCTGTGCATTTAATTAAGAGATTTACTTTTAAAATTAAAATAGATATTCGTACGATTTCCAAATCAACTAGCAAATTTCATCCAATTCTCGGATAATAACGACGTATGGATAAGATACATTTACCACACTTTAAGTTAGGCTACACGATGACAAAAACTAGATAAATAGTAACACCGCATCCAATCTAACCCAGTTGTTTTTTTTTTAATAATACGTGTACAATTAGTCCAAACGGAAAAAATACTTCAAGCTTCCATATATTTTTAAATAACACTATTAACAGACATCAGTAAGTACAATTTTATTATATGTGGATATTATGATCTAACTGTGGTTTATTAGTTTGTGATCTTGTCATTTGATCTTGGCGATACATTTTGGATCAAAAATCTGCAATTAACTTTTATAAAAAAAAACTTTACTAATGAATCGTCTGACGTAGTTTAGTTAGTTTTCAACTTGAATGAAATATCTCTCCTTATAAATATAACCAATATCAAAAATTATTTTATATCATAGAGCATTCTTCGTATATAGTGCTATAACATTTAAAAAAAATCGGTTCAATATTTTTTTGAATAAAAATAACAAAATTTAGGAATGTTCCCATATATCTCCGTTTTTCACTATTAGGACGTTTAAAGTCGGTTTTGTTATTATCTATAAATATAAATTCGTCTAATTAATGATGAAAACATCACTACATTTTAAAATATAGCTTGCAATAAATAATAGAAAAAGGAATTCTCAAACCCCTGGTCCATTAAGTCGAGATGAAGTTTTTATTTCTTCCTGCTTTGTTGGATTTAAGTTATGTGTTTCGGCCAACTGGACAAATGAGCTACGTAGCCAATATTTGTTATTTAAGAAAAGTTTACAGGGGATAAACTGTGCCCATTTTATGTACTATTTTTTAGAGGTGGTGAAGTATCACAACTTTTCACAGCTTTTGCTGCACTTCTACGGCCCTACTCGCCCGAGAAAGTGCCACCGCCCTTTATAGGGTCGGCATGCAATAGAGTATGCATTACTTTTGGGGATGCCGGATGGCCATGTCTACCCTTTTCTTTTCCTATTCCCATCCTCTCCAAATCCTTAATTCCGCCCCATCCTATTCAATGAACCTATTATATCCGATCTCCTAGGTTAACAACACACGCAACTCTCCAGATGTTGCAATGGGCGACGGGATCGCTTACCATAAGGTGCTCGTTTGTCTTCCTTTCCATAAAAAAAAATATTACCACAAACATAAGCAAGCACACATATGACTCTAGATTATATTTAAATATTGAACTTATTTAATCTTATTTAATTTAAAAGTTATGAGTAGTTAGTTAGTATTCTAAATCTGTGCTATATTGAACAAAGAACAAGTTGTATAGGACAGGTTTTTTATCAATATCTCATTCCATAATGCAACCGTCAATACATACTAGGCCAATAATAGCCCATCATTTATGAATTTCAGCGGCTAAAAACGGTGGCTTTTATATGAAATGTTCAATAAATAATCTAATCTTCCTATATCCAAGTTTCTTATTCTATATGAATAAACAACAAAACGGTTATGAATGTAAAGAGTACTACTTCTGGTAGTCAAAAAAATTGTTCGTTTTTCATCACCTTCGCTGGGTATAACGAAACTTGGGAAAAGTCTAATAAACGTTCAATCCATACATTGTTTTTATACCGTAACCGGCATACGAAAACGAACCTAAACACAACTTAAATGCTCTCTAATATTTAATGTAATACATATAATTAACCATATATTTTGAATACATTATAGGACATTTTTAAATTAAACAACTTTACGGATTTTATCGTGGTATATTTTTTAATTTTATTACCCGACTTTTCGAACCCTTTACAGTGATATACATACAGATACTTTGTATCTTTAGGTAGTAATATGTTTATTAGATAAGACGGCGTTGGAATTAAGGATTTTGAGAGGATAGGAATAGGAAAAGAAAAGGGTAAACATGGCCATCCGGCATTCCTAAAGTCATGCATACTATTATTCCATGCCGACCCTATAAAGGGCGGTGGCACTTCCCCGAACAAGCACGGCCGCAGAAGTGCAGCAAAAGCTATGAAAAGTTATCATGCTAAACCACCTCTAAAAATAGTAGATAAAACGGACACAGTCTATCCCCTGCAAACTTTTCTTAAATAAAAAATATTGGCTTCGTAGCTAGTTTGTCCAGTTGGCCGAAACACATTACTTAAATCCAATAAAGCAGGGAAGAATAAAAACTTCATTTCGCCTAAATGAACCTGGGGTTTGAGAATTCCTTTTTCTATTATTAATTACTGCATTTCAAAATAAAGCTTGCTTGCAGCAAGCTATTTTTCAAAATGTAGTGATATTTTCATAATTAATTAGTCGAATTTATTTTTATAGATAATTACAAAACCAACTTTAAACGTCCTAATTGTGAAAAACGGACATATGTGGGAATATTCCTAAATTATGTTATTTTTATTGAAAAAAAATATTGAACCGTTTTTTTTTAAATGTTATAGCACTATATACGAAGAATGCTCTTTGATATAAAATATAATGTTTGATATTGTTTATATTTATAAGGTAAGAGTTATATTTCATTTATAAGGTGAAACTAATTAAACTACGTCAGACGATTCATTAGTAAAGTTTTTTTTTATAAAAATTAATTGCGCATTTTTGATCCGAAATGTATCGCCAAAATCAAATAACAAGACCCCAATCTAACGCAATGAACCACAGTTAGATCATAATATCCACATATAATAAAATTGTAACTTACTGATGTCTGTTAATAGTGTTATTTAAAAATATATGGAAGCTTAAAGTATTTATTTCCGTTTGGACTAATTGTACACGTATTATTAAAAAAAAAAACAACTGGGTAAGACTGGATGCGGTGTTACTATTTATCTAGTTTTTGTCATCGTATAGCCTAACTTAAAGTGTGGTAAATGTATCTTATACATAAGTCGTTATTATCCGAGAATTGGATGAAATTTGCTAGTTGGTTTGGGAATCGTATGATTTTTTTTTTAATTAAAAGCAAATCTCTTAATTAAAACACAGACATCATCTTGTACAAATGCATGTACATGTACGTTATAAAAATGATCGCTTGGATTTCCATATAAATTAAGTTTGTGTTAATTTTTTTAACTAAAATGTACACATTAAATACAATTATTTAAACGATGTTAGAAATACCGATTGTCAGACCAGTAATTATTTCGGCAATTAGATACCATTGTTTCAGGAAACTCCAACTAGCATGCCCAGTGTTCATCAACGCGTCGACCGTGCATGGAATCATTGATATTACCATATACATAAATACAGACATGCATCGATCGCATATAGTTGTGTTATATAACCGTATAGTCCTTCCTATATATTCGTTCTGCCTCTACTCTGTGACCGGCTTCCGGCCTGTTGAGCTAGAAGCCGGTCTCAGAGCGCATAATTGTGGCGTAGTTTGACTCTCTGGCCCACTAGATGCCCGATAGAATTATGTTCCAACAAACAAAGTCTTGGACGAAACCAAACGTCGTTCTATGACTAACTTTAGGCCACTCTCAGGAGCAAAGGCAAACAAGACATTGTGCTTATAGATAACACGTTCAAGACACGAAATACTACTACACAGTCAGAAACGTCAAGTTTTCGGGATCAAAACAGCATTCTTCGCTCGAGGATTAAAAATCTCTCGCGCAGTGACCACTGCACGTGTGACGGGCTGACTTTCGTGAGCTGCGACCTCACGCTCAGTAGGAGTCAGCCTCATGCAGCTGATAAACTAGTGAAAGAAAAAGATACCAGTGTCTTGTGTACACCGAACGAGCAGCTGCAAAGATGGACCGAACACTCCTTAAGCCTGCTGGAGAGACCGCTCTGTATATCTCGTAGTTCAAAGTACAATTAAAAGAAAATATTATTTTATAGTTTATTCTGACACATAGTAAGGATATAATTTAAATAAGGACCCATATAGTTTTCATAAAATTTCATTGACTTTTTTTGTCTCAAAAACATCACAGTCCACTTTTGAATTTGAGTTGATATTATTATTTTTTGTCAAAATATTTTTATACAAAGTAGAAATAATTTATTATTTTCGATTTTTTTGCCAATATGTAAATTTGATGTTTGTTTAAAATGTAGGTTTTCTTTTCATTTCATTCCGCAAAACATGATAACTAGCTTTCTGCAGTGCTACGTGCTACAAAGACTGTTTCACGAAGTTGTCTGCGTAACAGTCTCCGAGACTTACTGTCATGGTCCCTTGGTTTAAAACCGGAGGCCATAGGTTCGGGCCCTGATTGTAAACAATTGCTTGTGGTTTTTTTATTAGTTATTACTTAATTGATCAATCTATTGCGTTATAATCAAGTCAATCCATATATCGGATAAACATTAACTGCCTGCCAACTGATTCCTCTTTAATCGTTTGGATCCGTTCTCATCGAGCTATATGTGATATCGAGAGTAAAGGATCAGAAATGGAGTTACTTGTGTTCTCATTTTTACACTTTAATTAATACTAATAAACAGACATTAAATATCGTAAAAATATTTGAAATCAATTACTAATGCTTATTTAACTGCGGTATATTAGTACAATATAATTGCAAAATATAAAAAGTGGGTTTCTTTTTAATTTATTGTGATATTTATTTTACGTATGCCATAATAAAAATTATAATGTTATTCTTTGTTTACATTAAAATAAACTTCAAGATACCATGAAAACACTTTAGATAACCAAAAAGATGTGTACACTAAGCAACTGTGTTTTTTCTGGCAACATGGCGCTTGCTTGGTTTTAAGTTGGCCCATATATAATTCGTTGGTTAATATTTTAATTACTATATATTATATATTATCTTTAAGACATTGTAACATAGAATACAAAATATATATATTTAAATAGTAGATAGTATATACTCGTAATCAATTGATGGGAAACCAACCATCCAAGAAGTTTGTTCCTGCGTAATTCTTTGGATTCCAAGAATTCATCTCGACGTAGTGCAGTTATGGGACTTTATATTACGCTAACACCGAACATCGTACGCTAGGGCAACCCAATGTTTATCAGGAACTTGCGGATGTCTTCTAGCCTGTGTGAAATTTATTTTTTTTTTAATGTAAAAAGAGTTGAAGCCTGTGCGAAATTTGAAAATCATTTTCAATCATCGGTTATAAACAAGATTAGCGAAATTACTAATTCATCAATCAAAGAAACTGCTATTAAGGACATTTATCGTATCAACACGAAAAATAAAAAATATAACCCAATCATCGCAGATTTTACCAGTATTTTGGATAAAGAAAAATTTGTAAATAATGTCAAAGTATACAACAAAAAACACGCGAACAATAAAATTAACACAAAGCATCTCGACATTAAGGGTCCAACGCAGCCTATTTACGTGTCGGAAAACCTTACACAAAAAATGAGACAGTTATATGCGGAGGCAAGACAGTTCGCGAAGGACAATAAATACAACTACTGCTGGACGACAGGTGGCAGGATATACTTGCGCAAAGCTGAACAATGTCCACATATCACCATCAAAAGTCGTGAGGACATAAACAAACTTTTGCAAGCATGACTAGTTTTTAAAAATAATAATCCTGTAATTTTTTATATTTTTATAGCTTTATTTTTTTATATTCTTTAAGATTTTTAATTATAAAAGTAACACAGTTGTCAACTACCAAACGTTATCTATTTCACATTTTATACACAAAACCACACACCACTATTAACTACAACATTATTTACACTTACACACTTATTCATCACTACACGTGTAATATAATTAATGTCGCACGCAATGTACAATATAACTTTTATCATTTAAGCAATTATCAGACCTATTTATACAGTATAGAAAAATCCACAATAGTTACTTTTTATAGCCAAAAATTGACACCTAAAAATATTCAATATTTAATTGGTCAACATTTAGGTATCCATATATTTATTATGTTTAGAATTCAATAATACTACAGATGATATTTCCAAAGACATTGACAAAATTGGAAATCCCCTATGTAATAGAATTAGCAATGCTTCTATGGAATCCTGCTCTTCCAAAAATACTGATAAAAGCTTAATAGTACTTACTGCTAATATTCGCAGTATCAACTGCAATTTTGACAATTTTATAGCCTTTGTTTCATGCCTACATGTCGAGGTCGATGTTTTTGTTTTGACAGAATGCTGGACGGATGTAAATCGGGCTCCACCCCCATTATCGAGTTTTGAAACGTTTTGGACAAAAGAATCTATAAATAAAAACGACGGTGTAGTAGTATATGTACGAAATAACATAAAGACTATAGCTAGTGAGGTTGACGTATCAGAAGGAAACTGTTTAGTTTTAAATCTAGGAGACGGCGATACGGTGATACTATGCTCGTACAGACCGCCTAGCTTCCGAAATCCTGAAAAGTACATAAATTCTCTAGAGTCTATACTACAAAATTATAAGAGCGCAAAAAACCTTGTATTTACTGGTGACATTAACCTCGACATACTTCCAGGAAACATGAAAAAGCACAGCGCTACCTATCTAAATATATTGGCATACCACGGACTACGACAAGGTATTAATATTGCAACTAGAAAAGAGGCATGCATTGATCATTTTATGGTGAAAACACCACATCAGTGGAGAACATTCGTCTTCGACCCGCTTACGGATCATTCGCCAATAATGTTGTGTATAGAGAATGTTGACATCCTCTCGGGTACGCCTACACAGCAAAAAGTTGTAGTAAATTACGAAGCAATAAAGGAAGCACTGGCACAGGAGAATTGGAACGAATATTTCGAACTTAGGGAAGTCAACGATTTAACAAATTGTTTAGTAAATAAAATGCATAACATCATCAGCAGTAATACAAGACTTGTCAAAATTCCACACCGAAGGAAACTTCTCAAACCATGGATAACACCGGGAATTCTTAGGGCAATAAAAAGAAGAAACATACTTAACAGGCAAACAAAAAAACAGACAGAAAATGAGGAAGAAAGAATTAAGTATTGCTTATATAGAAACATGTGTAACAATTTAATAAAATTTGCTAAAAAGCAATATTATCAATCACAATTTATGGAAAATAAAGGGAATATTAAAGGTACCTGGGACATTATAAAAGATGTATGTAATTTAAGTATTCAAAAAGAAACTGGTAAAGAACTTCTTAATTTAAGACCTTCAACAACAAACTCACTTGACGACATAAATGACTACTTTACATCCATAGGACACAAACTGGCGGAGCAAACTATGAATAAATTAGGTCTATCAGATATAGAACTAGCTAGACAGGTAAAAAACGACCAATCGCAAACTC
>JAOCPS010000012.1:4388069-4402351 GCA_025505425.1 Graphium colonna
CGCATTTAATGATTCTGCTATCGGTGTCCTTTTGCCGTATTTACTTTTAGTAGTTTGGATATAAAAAGGCTTATAATTTTGAACGCGGGCACTTATTCTAGGAACATAAATATTTATTTATATCTTTATACATGATATAATATTATTAGGATAAGTCCCTAAAAGAATAGTCATTTGAACATTCTGTTATTTTAATTTCGGATGTCAAACCTAGTAAGGTTAAATATCAGCCCTAAAAAAAGACTAAGTTGAGAAGCACATATTAATTTTTTTATACATGATATCATATTATAATGAAAACAAATAGTAGTTATTTGACAGCTGTAAATAGACTTCTTCTATTATAGTATAATATATTATATTAGAGTATTGTTTATAATTTTCTATTTTATGTATTTTATTAGTAGTTATTATTTCTATTTATTTCTGCTATAATGTTATATTATTTGAAAAAAATATATTTTAAGTAGGTACTACTATAAAATGTATGTAAAAAGGCAAAATTATTGTTTCTTGCAATGACTTTATTAATACTTCCCATTCTACTCTGTTTCAGGAATAATACTAGATTTTCAGTAGAATCTCCATCTTACGTCTTCTGCTGTAGACTTAGCTCCTCCGTTTTTACAATTGTAAAAAGACAGACAAAAGACGTTATACTTTTTAATTTGCTTATTTTGCTATGACGACGCTGAGCTTCAGAAGATGTTCTCCGGCACAACGTCGGGCAACCAGATGCTGCGTGTCACTGTCACTTCTAGCTGCATGGCGTCGGGACAGGGAACTTGTCTTAATTATTTATTTATTTATTTATTTATTCTTCTTGCACATATACTGTACATAGGCGGACTTAATGCCTAAGGCATTCTCTTCCAGTCGACCTTTGGGTGGTGCAGAGAAAATTAGGTAGGTGCACAAATACGTATTTTAATGAAATTTAAGACCAAAAAAAATTTTTTTTATTCATATATTACATATACATTTTACTCTACATACAAAAATACATAGGTATAAATATACTTTACATACATAAATATAAATATACATAAATTTATATCGAACAATGAAGTTAATCTGCTGACAAATGTTTAAGTAAATGCTTGCGAACCTTATGTTTAAAGACCATGCGAGGTTTAGCCAACCTAATCTCGAGAGGTAGCGCATTCCACATCTGAATAAATATAAAAAAAATAATATTTTAAGAAAAATTAAACTTATATTACTCTTCAACTTTTAGATTGTCACATAATAAATAAATCCTTTTTTAGTTCGAATTTAATTCGACACATTGAAATTTTGCCTAACGAATATATACTCTCAGAACGCTATATCATCCATTTATAGAGTTGTGAGAGTCTATAAAAGAATTACACTAAAAATAAAACTTTTTTTAATTTACATTCTAGAACGGATTCAAATTGTAGTGTATAATATTTCGATCTCCATTCTGTGGCTCAGCATCAAGGCGACGCCGAGGCCCCAAGCCCTCGACCCTGAGGAAGCTTAGCAAACGCTCACTCGGAAAGACCTTCATTTATATGATTGATGTATTCGAAATTACATAACTCCACGGATCGCCTTGTCGCACTATTTCGAAATCTGCTGCAATAAATTCTGATACCGCAATTCAGTTCGCAGGAAATGATAATAATCTACTTCTTCCCAAATTAAAACGTGTTATTCGACTTCCAAGGAATACCTTTTTACATATATGATGCTACATATGTAATATTATGTTATTAAAGATAACAAGTTTATTTGCACAGACAATTACAAAAACCGACTTCAAATGGCTTAAAGGTGTACTTAATCGATATTATGATTTTAAAAATAAAGTACTAATCTGATTTTTAGTAAAAGTGTTTCTTATCAGATATTTTTTTTCAAATCAGTTCATAAGTTACGGGGATATGTTCAAACATTCCTATGTTTCGTTATTTTTATTTATAAAAAAAAAACAAAATAATCAATAACAGATTTTCCTGCTAATTCTATGGGACCATTTCGGAAGAATACCTTATAAGATAAAAAAAAAGATTTCCAAAATTTCTTCATAAATGGCGGAGATATGCGTGAACGTTCATAAAAAAATATATAAACATTCGAACTGAGAACCTTCCTCCTTTTTTTCGGTCGGTTAAAAACTCTGGTTTTTGCTAACTAATTGTTGTTTAAACGTTGCATGCAACGTCTGTCGAAATATCGCCAAGTAGCATTTAGCTAACGCATGCAATATGAAGATCTTCAAATCTGATCCTAAATTTAAACTGAACTCTAAAATGTTTTAAATGATTTAGAATACAACTGAACTGCTGACGATTCATAATGCAGGCGATATAATAAATAAAAATATATTTATTGCTAACAAATTCTTTACTTAGTACGACAGAGCATTTTTGTAGCCTAGTATGTAAATCGGTTCATTAGTTTGTTTTTAAAATGAAACTTACAAAATTTAGTAATGTTCGCACATATCTTCGCAACTTTATAATGTCGGCATAAAATAAAGTATGCATGACTTCTAGGAATGCCGGATAGCCATTTCTACCCTTTTCTTTTCCCACTTCTATCCCCTTCAAATTCTTAATCCCGACCCATAAACCCATTGTATACAATTTCCCAAGTTGACAACGCACTCGCAACTTTCCGGTATTGCGTTTGTCTATGGGCGACGGGATCACTTACCATCAGGTGAACAGTCTGCTCGTTTGTCTTCCTTTCCATAAAAATAAAACTTATAAACTGATTTCAAACAATATTTATTTATCTGATAAGGTCACTTCCACAATCCTATGAAAGTCTGTTTTAAAAATCGGATTAGTAGTTTCTTTTTTAAACCAAATAATGAAAAAGATATGTTTTGAAAGGCATTTAAATCGGTTTTTCAATTTTTTTGTGAAAATCAACTAGTCAGTACCGCCTTATTACTTAGATATTTTTTTCAATATTTCATTAAACCATAAATTACGTCACAGTTTGTCAAGCCCTGATATTAGGAGTAGGAAGGAACTAACTGAGTAGGAAGGATATTTTCAAATCCAAATTTTATATATGCCCGGATTGACCCTTTTACTGAAATTGTATTCAAATTTATATACATTTTAATATTAACATCCTTCAATTCGAAATTTTTATAATTCTAATCTAATGCATTATTTTAACAGACTAAAACAAAAAAGGAGGAAAGTTCTGGATTCTAATGTTTATGTTTTTTTTATGTACATTCGCGCATTTCTCCGCCATTTGTGAACTAATTTTCGTATAGGGTATACCTCCGGAATAGTCCTATAACATTTTCAGGAAAATCGGTTCAGTAGTTATTCTTTTAAATCAAAGTAACATTTAGATTTTATGTATTTTTTGGCGTAAAGTCGCGCACCAATTTTTAAAAAAATATTTCTTATATGATAGGTCATTTAATATAAATAGTCCCATATAATTTTCAAAAACATCGGTTCGTTATCATATCTCCGCGACTTATTGCGATATACTATCCAACAAAAATAGTAGATTTTTTACGCAAACAACGGAAATATTTTGTTTCAGAAATAGTGCGTATGGGTAGATACGGTTAATATACACTAACGGTAAGGTCAAAATAATAAAACGGATAAAATCTCAGTTCTGAGTCAACCTTACTTCTATAATTCACCACTAGTTGTGAAATGCGCGTGTAGCTTTGGATTCAAGTTTGTTCCACGTCATCTCTTCTAGCTATCGTGGAACAACTACAATATTTAGGCAAAACCTGAATAGTTTATTTATAGTACAATCACAAAGAAACTATTCAAGGTAATACTAATAATTAAGTACTAAAGTCAACGTACTATTGTTCTTAACTGATGTAAACCTAATTAATTTCTTTGTCCAAAGCAAAGAAGCAGATGAATTTTAAATCGCTTTTGGGAAATGTGTACATTTTCGTTAAAACATAATGGAATGCAGAGCAAGATTTCAATTTTGTTATTTCATTTATTTCTTAACGACCAAATGCATTTGAAGATTTTGTCAATTTTCCAAGGACAATGCCCAAAAGTGGTTCTAAAAGTGTCATGCATCAAGAACAAAATTGATATTAATTATTTCAATAATATCTAACGACATTTCGCTTCATGGATTGGATTGGGATTCGAAATTTAATTTGAAGTATAACGGTATGAATCGCTTTACCTACATGGCGTTTACACAATCGGTCATAGATATGTAGAATGCAATAGAAACTAATTTTGATGAATCTTTAGATTTTATCAAATATTTCCGAAGCCCGAGTTTTTTTCACAAAAGGAATTTGTGTAGGAATTAATATAATAAATAAAGTCTCAAAAAAATGTTTGAACTTGATGCACCTTGGTACGGTGTGCCATATAAAAATGGACACTGTTTTTTTGAAGTAATATTTGTTAAAAGTGAGCACTCTAAAAAATTGGATTGATTTTTCTTACATTCGCTTATCTTAATTACTTTAGTTCTCATACAAATACACAAAAAACAAAAACAAACAAAAATATCGACGTAATTACAGCCAAAGAATTACAATAAGACCATAGTGTTAAAAATAAATTAAGCCTTCACGAGGTGTATGTGCATAAAAGAAACTCCAAGTAGGTACATAACGGCCCGCTGGCTACACTACACAATCAGCTTTTTTCCCGCACCGCCAAAATAAGAAATTATCTAATCCAAATATAAAATTCGACCTTTGCGTGACTCCCGCATTTAAGTACCGACGGAACACGTATGACATTGCAGAAAAAACTCACACATACACACACACACACACACACACACATAAACGACACAACACGAGTAAAAACAGACAAGCAGACAAGCATTCTTTGTGTACGTCTAGCCGCTGACCTTCGCAGTGATGAACGACTTTTTAGCGTCGGTCGGTGAAAAAAAAATGGCGTCCGGTGAATTTACCTAACTTTTTGTCGACACTTCTTAGAACGTGAGACCTCAAACCTTAGGTAATGCATTCCAGGTTCGAATTATAGTCTCCGAAGCGAAACTTTTGGATGCCATAATTTTAAAGAGATAAGCATCCTGTAGTCAACATTAGCTTACGTAAAGGCGTCCCTATGCTACCGACGCAGAAATGCCCAATTAATTAACGTCGATTCTAAGAACGAGTGAAACGAAGAAAGAATATTTCGATAGTTCCTAATAGGTTATGGCTTCGTGGGTGTTTCGATTGTATGTCAATAGAAGGAAATTATGAGTCACGTTTGTTTAGTTATATTTGTTTTGTTATATTTGCGATGTCGTTCCGAGATTTCACGACTGTACCGCGTGTGCTTTTTTATATGTTTAAATCATGTCAACACGATGCAAATTAAAATGGTTTTAGTTACTTATAAATCGTTTTTTAAGGAAACTTTCAGTTTTTGTAACACATCAAAATATGATCAACATATTTGTTAGACGTCACCCATAAGTAAAATTAAATATCTTATTCACGTGTTTTATTACCGTCAACATTGTAACTAGCTGACTCAGAAAACGTTCTGCAACAAAAACAAGATAATCCCAACAAAATGATTATTTCATTATTAATACTAAAATTCTTTTTTAAAATGGGGGTAGGAAAGTGAAAAATACTTTGCAACTTATTGACACACATAACAGATACTATACAAAAAATATATGATATTAAAATAACACCTATAAACACCGTGATACGACGATTTTTAAATATTAGACTAGATGTTTTCTGCGGTAATGTTGTAACCCGCCTAAATTTACCCGTTTCTCCAACATCTTCCATTAATGCACCGCTCCTATTGGTCATAGCGAAATGTTAGCCTAAAGCCTTTCTCGATAAATGGGCTATCAAACACTGAAAGATTCCTTTAATTCCAACTAGTGGTTCCTGAGATTAGCGCGTTTAACCAAACAAACAAAGTTTTTTGAATTTTGTTTCGAAGATTTACGCGAATATTAGATATTATATTAAACAACTTTACGGATTTTATCGCGGTTTATTTTCAATTTTATTACCCGACGTTTCGGACCTTTTATAGCGTTCATGGTTTTATATTCATGTTTTATATATATTTTTTTATATTTGTAATATTAAGTATAGATGTCACATAAAACCAAATAAAGAATTAAGCATGCAAACGAAATAAAGCCTTTAAATAACTTTGTACAGCTTACAAAGTATAGTGAAATCTTTGAAACGCTCGCCGGAGCGTGTGATCATTGACGCTCGCACAAGCCTTGACCCGAAATCCTAATACTAATAATTTATCATAACAATGTTAACTTGTGTTGCGACGAAATATGTTCCCCGTAGTGCTGTCCCGAGCTTATTCTGAATAAAACATGAGTATACAGTTGTTTTCCATTTCACTATTGCGCCGAATCTAACATGGATATGGGCAAAAGATCGATTTTGGATGACAACACTGTTTGAAGAAGAGAGCCGTGGAAGCTCAGTGTCCGGGCGTTCGCCTTCAATTCTATTTACAATAAGTTTGATCCCCGTTGCCGACACCAATGAAATTGTCTATTTTCTAATTGCAATTTTGAGTGCTGATTTACCATGTGCTCGGCGGTGAAGGAAAACATCGTGAGGAAACCTGCACATCGATGAAATTATATTTCTAAGATATGTGAAGTCCACTAACCCGCAATGGGGCAGCGTGGTGGACTATATCATCTAATAACCCTCGTTCTAGAGGAGGCCTAAACCCAGCAGTGGGATAATTTCAAAATAGGCTGTTATTTTACTTTACTTTACTTTTACTGTTGAAAGATAAGTGTGAGACTTTTAAAACCAATATAATTTTAACAGTAATAAACGAAATCTTGATCGTTATTCTCGTTCATTGTGGAATGGACGGATAGACGACGGGATTGTTAATGATGGAATTTTGCATGGGATAGTTTTGAATTGTTTTAATGAATTTTACATATAATAACTATATTATATGGTAAAAGTGAAGACTTCAGCCGCGTAGACTTTGCATTTCTTTGAGATCATTTTTTTATAGAAAGGATGACAAACGAGCAAACAGTTAACGTGATGTTCAGTGATCCCGTCACCCATGGACACACACAACATCGGGAGAGTTGTCTGTGCGTTGTCAAAGTAGGAAATTGAAGAAAACAGGTTTAGTGGACAAGACGGGACATGAAGAGGGAAGGAATGGTTATCCGGCTAACCAGAACTTCATGCGTACTTTATTTTATGCCGTCTTTATGTAGGGCGATGGTACTTCCCCGAGCGAGCACGACCGTTTAAGTGCAGCAAAAGCTGTGAAAGGATGTTTTGCTCTATCACCTGCAAGTATCATATATTATAAATTTAAAACTTGCACATTGTAAGTAAATACAATGATAATAAAACATTTTCATGATGGTACTTCTTGGCTCTCATTTATTTATTTATTTGGTCCATCAACTAAATTGACATACACAGTACTTACAAATACAAGTTACAAATTATCTTTTCTTATACATCAGTTTTAATTACAGACACACATTCTTTTCTTAAACTAACTATCCTACGGGTAATAAAATTGTCAAAATTTCTTAATATTATGCAACTGATATCATTTCGCCTGTACTTACGATTAGTATTTTTTTTTATTTCCGGTCGAACTCCATGTTTTTTAAATTTATCTTTTATTAATCTAATTGATAGCACGAGTTTGTGTGGGACATTTATTTTGGTACGATCTCGATGCTAGTGCAAGCGATTTACGGGATATGAAAGAGAAAAAAATGCGCCACAATGTGTTTTTTGCTTTACTTAATACACTCTTGGGAAACCATCAAATCTTGTTGTTTTGCTGCTTGCTGCTTGCCGAGTTTTGTTTATATTATACTAATAATAAATCTTATTTTTTTTTATATATATAAAACGTGTTAAAACATGGTTTTTTTGAATATTTCATCGCTCAGCGCAGTATTTAGATTTAATGTAATATCTACTAAGTTCAATTTTTATAAGGTAAAACAAAAATAGAAACAACTGTATTTATTTAATCGTTATCATGCTGACAGTTATTATTTCAATTACATTTATAAAATATTTATTTTACATGATTTACAAATATTGTCAGCCATCTCAATAAAAACAATAAGAAGTAATGCGAAAAGTCGCAGCCATTGATAACACAATTAATGTCCTTTTATTTCGTTCCAAATATATGATAATATTATAAATGCTAAAACATTCATACATTTCATTAATCGTAAACTTTAGCAAAATATTGCATGACACAAGATTTTTTTAAGTAAAATTACAAAAACCGACATCAAACGCCTTAAAGTTTACTTTCGAAACACATCTTCTCCGTTATTTAATTTTTGACCATTGGGGAAGTGTACTCTACTAATCTTATAAAAAAATATTTCTTTCAAATTAGTTAATAAATTACCTATAATTTCTAACTTTTGTTATTTTTATTTAAAAACAAACTAATAAACCGATTTTGTTTTGTAAATTTTATCGGAATGTTCTATCATATAGAAAAATAATTTTTAAAATTAGTTCTTAAATGACGGAGATACGCGCAAAAATACATATAATCAGTCATGTCATTTTGATTTAAAAGAGAAAGTACTGAACTAATTTTCCTGCAAATTTTTAAAATCGGTTCATATATGGCGGAGATATGCGCAAACATACATAAAAAAGACATGAAACATTCAATTTGAGAACCTTCCCCCCTTTTTGAAGTCAGTTAAAAAAGGAACAAAGAAGTATAAACCATGTTAACTCTGCTTTAAAACTATTGCATTTGCTTAATGGCAATCTCTTACAGCATGTGAATCATATTGTTATGTGGTCGTCTTCTTTTCCCACATATTAAATATCACATTCTTTTTAAATTGAATAATTTTACAGATTTAATTGCGGTTCATTTTTAAGTTTACCATCCGACGTTTCGAATAATTTATTTTAGTAACTTAGCAGTAGCTGCGTAGATCGGACCAGTATTAATTTTCAAGCTGGCGGCTGGCTATGCGGACTAAAAAGTGACACCGTAACCTTGAACACCTCAGTTTTGCCCCAAGAAATCTGGTGTTCGAAACGTCCGATATTAAATTTAAAAATACTATCTCAATCTTTATTACTTGACCACATTTTCTTGCGGGTCTATTCATACGTGAATCGAATTGAAATTTTGAAAATAGTTTCTTTTTAGGATCTTAGATTTAATTCCAAGGTACCATATGCGTTTCTCCTTTTGCTGTGCTTCACTTAGGACATCATAAAATCAAACAAAGAACAGACATTTTTTTTTTGTTGAAAGTATATTATGTCCTTTTTTGTGCCTCTTGCATACTTTTTTTCGTGGTGAAATCCTGCATCGGTTACCCGCCCCCCACGAGAGGATGGGTAATGCCAGACTCCTACCGACAAAAACCTCATTTTATTAACCCCAGGTTTTCATTATATTCCAGGTTCTCATTTTATTAACCCCATCTTTAGTCACAAATGAGAAGTCACTGCTATACTAAACTATGTTTTCGTGACTTCTTAACTTCACGATGAGGAGTTAAGATATGACACATTAAAAACAGCAAATATCATTCAAATAGCTGTGATGTCAGGTTTGATTACTCTCTACACATTATTGTTCTGAATTTTTGTTAAAACGCCCTAGCAACACAAACCATAGAGCTTACAGTATGGATAGCGTTTTTAAGGTAGAAAAAGCTGTCGAAGCAAATATCTGCCAGGTCTTCAGAGAAAGTGTCACAGACTTAGACAAAGGCGTGAGGAAAAATGCATGCATGTATTTTCACGTGTGTAAGATAGGCAAAACCCGTTATATAAAGTCAAAGTTGCTTTCAATAGGTAAAATGCACATTGGACTTTGTACCACTGCACACAACTTTACCTGCACTTGATTTTAATTACTGAAATGCCATTCTCGAAACGAGTACCCAGTAGCACAATTTGCATCTTTAGCATTGTTAGCCGCAAACGGGTTATAATAAAGTTGAGCCTTTAATCGTTTTGCCTATACATGCTTCTCATATTTACGATTGCAAATTAACTGTTCATATATTGTTTCTTGCATTGATTTTATTTAGCTTATATACCATTTTAAGAACAGACTTACAAAGGAGAAGGTTCTCAAAAGAACATCAAAATGTTAATTGTTTAAACGCGCTAATCTCAGGAATTGAAAAATTATTTTAGTGTTCGATAGCCCATTCACCGAGGAAGGCTTTTGACTACACAACATTACGCTATGACCAATAGATGCAGAGCATTAACGAAAAAGTGGGAGCAGCTAGTTTATTATATTTTATCTCAAACTTTAGCTCAATATGGCTGCTTACGAGAAAGAGGCAATGCTCTGCACATAAATGTTGTAGCGATTGGCTGTTAACTATCTTTGATATTTTCTGACACATTTAGGATGGAAGGGAAAAAAGGTTTTAAAATAACATCAAATTGGATAGATTTTTTTAAAAGAATTAAAATGACAATTTTGAAGCTTTACAATCTTCTTAATTAGTTATATTTTCAAATTGAATTTTTCTTCTGAATGAGGGTGTAAGTTCTTAGGTTGTCGTGATATTATAATCATTATGGACATTTGTCCGTTCAATGGATTATGGCTTATAAAAAAATATACGTTGTGGATGGGTTAGGAACATGTTAAGGTTTCAGGAGTGGGAAAGATGAAGGTAGGAAGGCCATACGGCAACCCAAAAAGTTTTTAAATACTCTATTTTATGCCGACTTTTGAAGGGCATTTCTTAAGTTCTAATTTTTTTAGGCCTTTTTATTATCTTTGGTCTTTATGGATTACAGCAATATTTTAAAATGTTTAAAAAATTTCGAAAAATTATTATCCTAATTGAACACACTACTATGCACTATGTTTGTGTATTTATATATTATCTATTACAATAATTATATGTTATTCATGTAAATAGCTGTTTCTTTGTATATTATTATTAAATATTAGTTCATAAATCATTGTAAACAAAATACAAGTGTTAAGATATATTTTTTTTATTTTTATCGATTAATATCATAATATTTTTATTATGATATTAATCGATAAAAATAAGTATACCCGAAATATTATTTTCTTTATACCTAAAATAGAATTTTTCATTAATATTTTTATAATAAGGAACTTCGTTCCTATCTGTCCACGTCCCACGCTGCCACATGTTTTTTTTTGTTTTTATTTTTTGTTATAGCGGCATACCTCCAAGAGTTCTGTTTAACTGAGGTCTAATCTTTTTAATTTTTATGTTAATATACCTAAAGACATGTTGCCTTATACAAATAAAACGTATCCCGGACTTGTAAAAATGTGGTACAGATCACGATGCTATTATAGGAAGGGTACATAGTAGGCATGGATCATTTAAGTGATTTTTCACTTGCTTTCGGTTATATAACGTTCTCATTGTAGACAACGATAACGTCATATAACCGATAGCAGGTAAAAAAACAGTGAAACGGCCCATGCCTACTATGTGCCCTTCCTATAAACATACACCGATACCTTAATTCGTAAATCAGCTAATTCCATTTGGGTTATTTCGTCAGATTAACCATAAAAAATTGTAATATTTTTCAAACTAAATACAAAAAAGACTCAAATTCATCGCTTATAGAAACTTGAAAGGTTTTCGAATAACTATTTATTTAAAGAGTAATGATAAAATAAGATTTTCAACTGTTGCAAATCATGTCTTTCTGAGCTCCATCTTTTTGATAAAAGTGGAGTGGTTTGCTGATTATGCTATCTATATGTCCGGGTAAAACCTACAAAAGGAAAAGGAGGACATATAGGACAGGACATATAGGAATGTTAGGAATAGATACCGTTTAGCACACGTGCACGCTTTCTACTTTCTTCCTGACTAGTGGTGAAAGTGAGGCAGTATACAAACTTATTGTACCGACCAAAGTATATACTATAGGCAATAATTATACATTCAGTCCGAATAAACGTCGTGACCAATTGAACAGTAAATCCAACGCCGCGTTAATAAGCTGCTATTAGCTGGTATATCCTTGCTGCCCACGCAGAACAGGGCTGGCGAAGGCATCGTGATCTGTACCACATTTTTACAAGTCGAGGATAGGTTTTAGTTGTATAAGGCAACATGTCTTATTAATATAAAAATTAAAAAGATTAGAGGTATGCCGCTATAACAAAATATAAAAACCAAAAAAGAAACGTGTGGCGTAGTTGAACACCAGATAGGAACGAAGTTCCTTATTATAAAAATATTAATTACAAATTCTATTCGCGGTATAAAAAAAATAATATTTTGGGTATACATTTTTGTTATGATGTTTATCGATAAAAATAAAAAAAATACCTTAACAATTATTTTGTTCACAATGATTTATAATCTAATATATAATAATAATATACAAAAAAAACAGCTATTTACGTGAATAATATATAACTATTATAATAGATATTAATGCACAAACTTCAATAATACTAATAAATAAACACATAAATAGATAAATAAATAAACAGTCATCCCGTAGACTATGCATTAGACACTGTATAGCTATCATTCATAGACTATACAGATTGAGTGAGCCCCTAGACACAGAACTGTAAAAATAGTACGGAACCCTTTGCGTAAGAATTCAATTTGCACTCAAAGTAAAAGTCATTGTGAAAAGTCGCAATAAATACGAAAAACAAAAATCTAGCAAAGCTTGCCAAAAAGTTAAGACAAAACAAAAAAGTCATTGCTATAACTAGGTATTGACTTGAACGTAATGAGAATCAAAGATCTGTTATGAATTTATTTCTTTAAAAATATATAAAAATACTTTATTAACGTAAAAAACGTTTTTACGCAGCAACATTTTTTAAATTCTCACTTTTCCTCAAGTCAACAAAATAAATCCCTCTACTTTATTATTATGTTTTTTCGTTGGTTAAGATATTTCGCTCACGTACCTCAACAAAATGATACACATGCGCCTAGTAACCTTAAAATAAATTTAAGATAAAACTTTGAATAAGTAAAAAAAACGTCAATTGCGTAACGTATTACATTCGTATCAGAAACGAACTTTTTAAATGAATACTTTACACGACTAATTTCAAAGTAAATCATTTTAAATTAGAAGAGAATTTTGAAAATAAGATATGTCGGTAAACATACACTAAAAACAACTATTTAATAACAAGGGCATGTCCAAATTGGGTGCTTCGAACTTATACAGGATGATTAGAGAGTCACCTACGGTATTAAAAGAGAGCACCGGTACTTGATCGTCATCATATAAAATTAGAGGCATAGTTTTGGCCTAAAATGTCCAATAAAACCATGAAATGTATACGCTGTGATCAGCTGGTACGCGCCAGGCCGTCGACCCCTCTCCGTCTTCTGTCTCACTCCGGCCGCGACGTGTACGTTCAGATGAGCATCAATTACGTAATTATTTTTTTTAACTTTAGATTATTTTTCTCAGTGGTAAATCATTTTTTTTAATAATATTTTATTTTTCATATATGTTCCTCACATATAACGCCTTAAAGTATTGAAGGTCACTGAACTGTCAACCCGTATACGTGGAAAATAGGTAATGTATACTTAGGATTCAAACATTGCACTACAGTTTTATAGGCAAGTTCTTAGCTAAGAGGTTATTCTATCAAAGTAGGTTGTGATACACTTAATAAGTAGTTTTATTGTTCATTATGTGTCAGCGTGTACGCGTACGTACATAATGATTTATGAAGTGGTGTGTTCTGATTATTTCATGTATATTAAGTTATTCTGAAATACTGGTCACGTTAAACTAATGAAAATTAATTTATAGTTATTTTATTGTTAATTTGCATCACGTACATATATTTTGTTATGGCCTAAGAGATAAATTTGAAGTTGTATGGACATCATAGTGTAATTAAAATGCTCAAAATGTTTTAATATGAGACATTTTTGAAAAAGATAGTTAAACTTACATTTAAAACTATATGTTGTAACTTGCTGTCGCAGCAGACATTGACCCACTCCCTTACATTTGGCATTTGTATTAAAAATATTTAGATCTTTGATAAAAATAAAAACTTCAAGAGAAATATTTCATATAAATCGTTAAACAATTATTATAACTATAGTAAACATACACTGTGACACGCAAATTCCAATGTATATAAATAAAAAACATATATTTATTTTATATACATATGTATAAATTTTTTTTAAATACCTTAAAAAGTACTGGCATTATAAAAACATTATTAAGTTCCTTTTTTAAATTCAAATTTGTATATAAAAGGTTTTTTTTTATATACAAATAATTTATA
>JAOCPS010000012.1:4415638-4427293 GCA_025505425.1 Graphium colonna
TATCCTTCGAAATATATAAAATAATTTGGAAAATCGGTTCGTAATTGGCATAGAAATTGGGTAACATATCCACCATATACCACCTACATGACGTATAATCTCTTTCATGTACGGAACCTGGATAAAATGGCAATGTTGCATTCAAAATTCCTAGCAACACCAAATTTTGATTATTAGCAATCATACTATTTTACAATCAAATTAATAATTGACACATCAAATAACATAGAATTTATGCAGTGATATAATATTTAATGGTTTAGTTCGGTTTAATGCTATATTTGATGATTGACTTTTAAGTTTATTACGTATGAAACGGTCGAATAATTAACAAGAATACTAATAATAAATCGTTCTTAATTAATGTCGATTAAACATTTTGTTTTATCACCGTTCAATGTAACTCTTTCGAAGCGCCCTTGTATAGTTTTATTACGTAATCGATTTTCTTTTGATATATATATATTTCTTCCATATTAATTTGTAACCATAACTCAGATCAGAAAGTAAACTTTATAAAAGTGTTTACAGTTCTTACTTATTTAAATATTGTTTCTGTAAAATATATCAAAACTAGAACGTGAGGTCTCAGAAGATGTTCGGTGATTCACACGGAGCTCGTAATCATTATAATCAAAGTTAGAGCTGTGACCCAAATCCGTGCAACCGTCGAGTACTTTCATTGTGAACGCTAAACTACACGCACACACCCCCACAACACACACAGTTTTAATCTCTCGCATATAAAGACACGCGTTTACGCACACCATTCAAATGTCCAACACAAAGGGGGTCATTGAGTGTCGAATACAGTGAACGAATCACACGCACACCAACGCTGCAGGTTCCGATAGATAAACGACGGCGAAAGACATTTACGCTCCACACAATATATCGACAAATACTAGTGCTAACTTCCATTTAATCGATAATTTGATTGTTTAATAGAAAAGTTATAAGCGTATTTAAAATTATTAAGTTATTGTAAACAAGCAATATACATGCACGGGAGTGTTTATGTTTAATACACACAGTAAAACACATACGAAAGGAATATGCATGTGTGAGTCTAACACAGTATAGTATTGTGCTTCGGCCATAGAGCGGGAAGAGATGCATATTATATTTCATTTAAGAACTAGGGCAACATTCCCGTCTGTTTCTAATTAGGTACGGGAGTGCAATAGCTTATGATAGAATTAAAAATCTTTTGGTATAACGTTTTATAAATATATCAGTAAATTGTTTCTTCTAATATTTTAGATCACAATTATAGATTTCCGATTATTATTACGAAAAAATGATCATTGTTTTACGTAAGTGGGCGTGACATTTTGTGTCATTGAAGAATAAACCAGGCGGCATATTGTTCTTTGGTGACATTCATTCGTTCCTTGAACGGAAATTGTCGAGTATTTCGGTCTTAATTATTTCGAAAAATATCTGCGGTTTTGCAATAAAACATTCCTTGGACCAGATTCTTTGCGCATAAGATATATTGCATATTTTATTTTTTTCGTAAAATACGCGGTTGTGATTAAGAGATTATTGAAGGTTCACTTTTGAATTATGTCTTCCATTGCCACAATGGCGCCAAAATGGCGTGCACTTAATTGTTTTTTTCATTATTGTGAGAAAATAATATTTGTATAAATAGTGCGACTCTTAAAAGTAAGTGCAATATTTATTCACTTACAAATTTTTGAAGTTAATCACAATAAAGAATTAACACCAGAATAGGCTGTATACATATATATATGGTCACTGATTATTTACTATTCCAAATGGGTTGAATTGAAAATAAAATTATAAGAACGAAAAGCGAAGAACTATGCAACTGTCAAAACATCATTAATGACTGGAACCATCAAGGTGTGATTAAAGAATCTTGAACAAAATAGCTACAGGCCAATATCGTCGAAAGTGTTTGCGTAACAGCATTTAGTAATAATTTACCATCTGACCCTGCTTTTAGACGCAATGCAATTGCATGTTAAAGGATATAATTTTAACTATCAAGTCTTAATTTCGGACAGCTAATGGGTGGGTACAGAAATTGAGTTTTGATTCGGACAGAGAAAAGGAACGGTTATTTTTTTTTAAGTAATTACCTTGTCATTCGATTTAGTTAAAGCCAGTTTTGTTTTTATGCACTTCTATATGTTCGGTAACTTTGTATGGATTATTCGAATATTTTGCCACACAAATATAATCGAGATGTATGCTTATTTGTTTCTACCTTACATTTTTAAATTCGACCTTATAATAGAACACATGCAGTTTAACACTGTCATACACTTAAACATGTAACTATGCTTTCACATATTTCTATGCAATCTTCACAAATAGGAGTACAAAAAATTAGCTTTACGCGTTTATACACAGATAGGCTTTTACTTATCAATCGCACATATTAATGTATATTCAAACGAGACCTGCATATGCCAAACACCGGAAAAGCCGACGGATCGCTTTCGGCTATCACTCAAATCAGTGTCATACAAAATGGTCATAATCTTACGTTACGTAAGCGAGCGGTTTGAGTGTGACGTAACCGAAACGGGCGCAGCGAAAGTTGCCACGGCAATTTCACTCCCAGTCTTTCCCCTCCTACCGTCTCTTTCACTCATTCGAACCGCGAGCTATACCTGTTTCAGCTAAAACCGGTTTCCACCACCATCGGTATACTTTCGCATATCGTCCTCTCTTTCGACAGCATCTTCACGGTCGGCCGGGTGCATTTTTTTGTTATTCGCACGCGTTAGAGGCGTTGCCATAATCAATTGTTGCTGAACACGTGGGCTTTGGAGCTTGCTTGATGAAGCCTGTTTTAGTATGTTGAATAGGTGATTTTAATAGTAGGATATGGTAACACTGGAAATGTTCTATTCTCGTCAGTGGCGTATTAAATGTTGACGGCGCCTTAGGCAAGCATCTCATTGGCGCCTCCTCCTCTTTGTAGGAACTTCTTTAGTTAGTCTTGTTCTCGAAAAAGTTTGTCCACGTGCCCCTTTATTATGTTGCGCCTCTAGGCATGTGCCTAATTTGCCTAAAGGATAATCCGCCACTGATTTTGGTACTAGGATCTAGTAACATGAATGTGGGTCCTAGTGTTATTTCAGTAGTTCTTGAAATTAACTATCGATATATTGTAATTACTTCAGTGTGTCGTAAAAGGGTAACAGTTAAAGAAGATTACGTATTAACACAATATAAATTAGATGGCCACATTAAGACCTAAATATATTTTATACAGCTATATTTTATAACAGATTGTAAAATATAGCTGTATTTTTACTTACAGACTTTAAGATTTATAGCTGAAGATGACAATGATAAAATAATATGTCTAAATAAGGAGGCTTATCGAGGAGGCTATTTATTAAAGACTGTTTTATGTTAATATCAGTTCCAAATAAATCCTAGTTTGGAAATAGGCAAAACAAACCGTTGGTGGGTTTTTTTGCTTTCAAATCTATGTGTCAAGTATCTGTAATTTTTTGAACTATACGTTTTTACAGTAACTAATAGTTTTGGTCTCATTCAATATTATTAACAAATTATCTTAATGATAAAAAAGGTTAAGAAGATAAGTGTAATTTCGATTTTATTTGAAAAACACATTATTGAAATATTTCAGTGTAAAAATAAATTTGCGGGTTTAGCTTAAACATTTACTGATCCTTAAACATCGAAATGTATTAAAAGTTTCTCTCTAAAAAACTATTGTTTGCCAAACGTATGTCTTGACAAATTTAGCCCTTTTATTTAAAAAAAAAGTGTGGATTTATACTTGTCCCACAAAAATTTCAAGTAAACCGAGATCACTTGGAACACTGATACCGTTTCCCGCCAAAATTAACAATCAATAACTATGTATTGACAACTATTGTCATTTTATTAAAAAAATATCTATTTACATTTGTCCTATTAAAAATCCTACTGGTAGGCCAAGATCATTTGGATGGAGCCCCGGTACCGTCTGCCGCTAAAAGGCTCTATCAGGCGTTCAGAAATTCGTGAACATTTAGTTTTCTATCGATAAATCAGGCGAACGAGCGGTGTATTTGCACAGGTTTCGGGTGATCGGCGCGCCGCGGCCCAAGGTTGCAGTGGAAAGTAAACCCAGAACATTCCACCAACTGCCTACTAGCTTTCGTCCCGCAAGGCTATCCGCTAGCGCCTTATATCTAGCCTTATCTCACCTCACCTTTGAATTAAACCCGATCGTCGTCTATACATTGTTGAAAGTGGGCGAGCTCAATCGGAAATGTTGAATTATGTTTGAATTTCGAATTTTGTAGCTCTGTATAAAATAACGTTTGTTTCTTTTCGTGTGCTAGTTGTATAAAAATGTAAAAGTCTTAAATGTGAAGACGGCTAATGCATAAAACGACTTCAACGTCGATTGTTCTGGTTCAAAATTTAATGTAATTTAATCATATATAATCGCTTTAAATGCTACCACTAAAACAATATTAAGAGCAATATCACGCCCTCAAGCGCTCTAGCTCAAAAACATAAAATTTCTGCTTACTATTGTATTAAAGACTAAAGTTAATTGTCACGTAAGCCAGTGTGAATACAAAGACATCACTAAACTAAATTTTTAAATAAAAATTTACCTCGTAAAAATATGGCATTAGGGAAAATAGCGTGAATGTATGCATAAGTTCATGCGAAATGAAGAAAGGTCATTTACCTTTAAATCGCATTTTAGTGTTGAAATATTGTCACATGCTGTTTAACGTGCACATTTTATCTGAATTGAATAGGCAAAAATTTGTTTATCAAATGAGATTCTTATTCACAAATATAAAATTTTGTTGATAATCTCAACTTACGCTTATGAAAATAATAATAGTTTTGGTTCATTATAGTTTTATGGCCATATATAACTATTCAATTTTCTGAAGGCTTGTCAGTGGGAACTAAACGACAATACATTTACTATCTCTTTGTAATATATCAATAAAAACACCTTATTAACAGTTGGGACACCTAAAGAGAAATAAAAATACTCGCAAATCCTTACAATTGTTTGTACGCTTCAAAGGTCAGTATTTAGAAATGTCGAGAAAGGATCACGAACAAAATTTCGATGATTTAAAAAAAGGATTCATCCGGGATCTCATCGATCGGAGTCCGACCAATCGAGGCCTTTGGAGCGCGTTTGTGACTAAGGTGGGCCGGGCCAAACCTGTACCCTTTTTCCTTCCTTTTTCTTCCTTTTAGGTCCCGAATCGCCGGAAGTTCCGCAGCCGAGATTCCTAAACGCCCTTTTAAATATCGCCTCCAGCGGGCTATTATTTCGCAGAAGGACGTCAGGGTTTTTCCGTTATGAGGAAAGAAAGGTTCTAATTTTAAAACCTGGTTCCAATTTTAAAATCAGTCAGATTTTAGATAATGGCTACGTTTATGTAAGCACAACATCAATGTTTTTATTCGAACTCGATCGAGTTAATCATCTTAGTGGTGGAATAAGTAAGATTTGAAGGGTTAACTAAGGGGAAGGCTGTCACAGGTAAAGGTAAAATGTATACACCATACTTTCTGATAGTCGTTGCGTCAAGGTACTCACCCGTGCCGGATTAACCATACCGGGGTCCCTAGGCAACTTCCCTTTAGGAACCTTAGTTATAAATGATGTAACAATACGCTTGTGGATAAATTAATGCTGTAAAAATACTGTACGCATTGCATTGACAGTTTTTTCCTTTCTTAAATAAAATTATCATTCACTAAAACATTTTTTTTCGGAACTAACTAACGTGCCTACCACCATCAAAAGGTAAACAATAAACAAGCCAGTTACTTAGCCCTCAGAACAAATAGTTAGAACACATTCAAATACACTATAAAATACTTTAATTAGATGTAAGGCTGTAAATTATTTATAATTTATATCACTCAACATATTTTTCAGTGACTGTAGCTTTACGTTCACTCCTAAATTATTTTGTTAAATTATTTGTCCGAATGTTTAGCACTTCGCATTTATAAAGCGCACGCTTCTTGGAAACGTGTGATGGAGTCTGTTGTTCGGTACATCACATCACTAATCGTGTTGCACGATATATGCGCATCTTTCATGCAAGGGTCAAAGTTCGCGTCGCAGCCTTCGAGAGGGAATCCAATCAACTATCTAATAAACCTGCGAGCTAAATAAATTGCCGCCTCGTATCGTGAATAATTCATTATCGAAATGCATTATTATCGTATTTATAAGTGAAGAGGTAACGACGTCGTAGTTGCATTCTTAGGGAATTTCCATTATATGTTTACGCAATACCGTGACAATAAGTTACATACATCACATGGTATAGTGCAGCTTTGCAAGGAAAGTTTTTATGGTAAAGTTAGGTGGGCATTTACGTTTAGCCAGCTGTGTGAGATAGGTTATAAGATGGCTTCGCTAGCACCGCTTCTCGTCTTATGGGTGTGCATAGGTGGCACCGCCATCAGGTGAATCGCTTAATCAGTTTCAAAACATTTTTTTATTAGTCGTCACTATTCCGTTGGGCAAAGGCCTCTCCTATAGACCTCCATTTCTTCTGATCATTTGCGAGTTCCCACTAGTCCGTTTATTACGCAGTTAAATTAGAATACTCTTCGATGACCAATTGGCGCAGTTACTAAGACGTTGGTTTCGCCGTTGCGGGACGTAGTTATGATTCCCGCACGGAGCAAATATTTGTATATCCTATAAATAGTTGCTAAGGATCTGGATGTTTGTTTGTGTCATTTATGTTTGTAGAGGCCCATGTAACACAAGAGTTAGTTCTTACAATAAGGGCAGCTTTCATAAATAAAAACAAAACTTTAGGCAACCATTGAGAAGATTGAGATGGCTCACCAATCAATTTGAAAATGCTCACGTGGTCATCCCAGTCCCAATTCATTTAAATACGTTACATCATATCTTAAGGTAAAAGTAGGAAAATGTTACATTCGTCTGATTTTATTGGATTTCCCATTGAGACGAACAGCGTTTGAAATGTCGTTTGTGCATTACCAGACATGTATACAACAAATCATTCCGCAGCAGAAAAGTACTTGAGATTAGAACTGGAAAAATTGAATATAAATACTAAAAACATCTTTTTAAATTGTATAATGTTCTGCCACGGCGGCCAATCTTCTTTAGAGATTAGCCTACTGCGCAGAAGATATTATAATGCACAATTATTCGCGCTGATACAAGTGCACTTTCTGTTCCTTTGCTCTCATACCATGGACGAATATCCGACACGACCGAAGTAATAAGCCAGATTTAAACCCACTACTTTGCAAAGCAAGGGTCTATATAATAGGTGATTAAGTCCGTATACGTATAATTATGATGTAAATAGGCTTGATTTAAATACAAGACTTTTTGTTTAAAATAGGATTAACATTCATAAACTTCTGGAATTGTAACATTACTGATTTTACTTGCGGTTTTTCTTTGTTATTTTTATGTTGTGAACAAATATATATTAAATACTAATAATGGTTTGTATATACGCCCCCGGATTAACACTAATGGTACTGGGGTTACAATGCCCAGGGGGCAGATTTTCAGGGGGCTGCAAAACCTTTTTTGGAAGTTACATTGGCCTACTTTGCATAGTCCTTTCAAAAAAAAGAATTTTTAAATTTGGTTCATAATTAGCAATGAAACGGTAAAAAACAAAGATAATTACAGTGAAACTTATAACCCCTCCCTTTTAAGTCGGTTAAAAAAGCATTTTCTTTTCAATGGGGCAATATTTTTGTATTGCCCAGGGGCGGCACTAAGGTTTAATCCGGCCATGCAAGATGTAATGCTGGACAACTATCCGAATTTTATTTTCTATTTCTCTTAAATCTTGAACAGAACTAAGTTTGATATAGAGCCCTTTTAAGGTTTTACAAAAGTAAGACTTACTTAGCAGCTAAAAAACCAGCAAACTATTTTTTTCATTTATAAATTGGGATTAGAATAGATCGTACGTATCCGCAATCAATAACTTTTATCCAATCATATTTTAGTTTAAATCTTTTTGAATTTGTAAAGCTTAATAGGATCCTGGATACGCAATAACGCCAGTCCAATAATAGGCGTTTGTACACAAGTTATTGGTAATTAAATTCAACAACCAATGGCTGATTTCGTGAATAGCACACGATCGACTATGTGACCCTAAATGATATTTCGCCATCCATCTCGTAAACTGTTTAACCTTACAAATAATTGAATTTAAATTATCCTTTTATCATTGGTTTTCATATGCCAACGGCTTTTCGATTTGGAGTCCAATAAAGAAATAATACTATGATTTTAAAGTGAGGTATTGTCGAAGTAGAAAGCTTGTTAGTTTATTCAGGAGAATAAACTAACAAGCTTTCTACTAGAGAAGAGAAAATTGAAATATAATATTAACGCTGTATCTCACTATTCGGTCAAGACGAGCGAAAAAACCATGTAAAAATTTATAATTAAACAACTTTACGAATTTTATCGCGGTTTATTTTTAAAATTTTATCACCCGACGTTTCGAACCCTTAACAGAGTCCATGGTCACGGGTAGGACTGAGGTGTTCGATGTCCAGATGTCAGGTTGAATAACATTCATTATTTTTTTTTCATTTGATCTTAGTCCGATCTACGCAGTAACAGCTTATGGTGTCTTTAGGTCTTACAGTGTTGAGCTTATTTGTTGTCTTGATTTTATTTATAATTGGATACTAAGCAGGTGACAGCATCCAATCATTGAAACTCGAAACGGGTGATAAAATTTAAAAATAGCGATAAAATCCGTAAAGTTATTTAATTTTAAATGTCGAAAATTCGCGTAAGACTTAGATAGAAATAACATCTAAAAATTGATAATAAGATTTCCTGATTTCTTTATCAATTTTCTTGTTTTCTTTCCAAGTACATTTTTAAGTATGCCTAAATTATGATTTTTTTTCTAGTTCATTTTATAGATCTCAACAAAATGGGTTCATAGTTTGGAGAGCATTCGCTCTTTCCTAGTTGATGTTGGAAGTATTTTCTTAAATATCCTCCATCGTGTAAAAATACGCAATGGTTAAACAAAAAACAATAAACATAAGTTATTAAAATTTAAGGACACACACAAGCCGTGCATTCGTCATTCAAACACCTAACCCTCAAAATTAACGTTTTTCATACATGGCCATGCCGGTAATAAAATTAAAAAGATAAAATCCCGATTCCACTAGACAGGACTGACCTCTAAAGCGATTTCGCAAAGCGACTACAGGTCAGGTTGCCCCATGGTGTTGCAAGCTCAACAATGGTTGCCACATATACTCTATGCTAGACTATATTATGTTGTCACATAGCCAAGGGAAGGTACACAAAAGTTGATAGGAATCGCTGAAATTGTATCATGTTTGAAGACAAATTGTATTAACACCGTACACACTTATTCGGAAGGATTCAAGGATATGGTTTATTTCAAAATACCTATAGAAATAGGTTATTTGGGATAACCATTCTTATGAAGATCTAAAATTTACATTTTGTTAGTTACAAGCTAGCAAGTACTTCAAGTTAAAACTCCACCTGCGTGAATTTTTCCCGTTATTGCAACGTTTTTTATTGCCGCTTCTATTTGTGGTATATTGTCTTAAACCATCCCCGGTAAATGGGATATATGGCACAAAAATATTTTTTTAGTTCGGATCAGCAGTACCTTCAATCAAAGAAAGAAACAAACACATAAGCTTCATTAGTATAGATATAGCTCGGAATGCGTATTATTTTAAACCGTACGTGCCAAAGACCTTTTGACATAAATACTGGAAAAGTAATGTATATATAAAGGAAGACAAATGAGCAAACGATTCACATCAGGTGAGGTAAGCGATCCCGTCGTCGAAAAACACGCTACATCCGAAGAGTCGTTAGAGAGACAAGAGAACGCACGCAAACGCAGTCTGCGTTGTCAACCTGGGAAATTGGATAGAATGGGGTTAATTGGATAGGATGAAATCAGGATTAAGATAATAGATTATATTATTTAAGTAAGCACAGTTTTATAACAACAGAATAAGAAGAAAACTGGCTATTTCGTAAAGGAAAAAAATATTAAGTTATTATCTACCGCACACAGCATTTAAATGCGTTAGTATTCACATTGTCAACTGTTTACTGTGGAAACAGCTGAAGTACTAAGTTCAAATATCAAAGTAAATACACGTTGAATGTATTTACTAAGGTTGACTATAGAAATGACCTTTACCTAAGTACTATATGCAGTGCTTGGCTCGAATAAGACTTACGAATGCACAGGCAAAAGCCTAACGTTTCTTTATGTATAAAGCTATATAAATTATCAACTATATAATATATCTAATTTTCTGTAATATATTGTTTAGTTAAATTATTAACTTTATGTTTATAAGAAAATGTAGATACCTAGCTGGTACCAACATCTCTATCTCCGAGCACACGAGAATAACTTTAAACGTATGTATTTTTTAAATTCACCATTTCAATACATTTCAACCTCTCAAGATTAATTCCCACTGAAAAGACTGAGAAAGCCTATAACTTTCTCGGAGGTTTTATCTATTTTAACCAACTTCAAAAAACGTCTTCAAGTGTGTTTTTAGATATGTTCGCGCGTATCTCCGACTTTAATTTAAAAGAAAATCCATCTGCAAGGATGACCCTATAAAATTTTAGGAAAATTAGTTAAGTGTATGTTTGTTTTTTAGCTCAAAATAAAAAAAAATATGCCTTCAAAATACCCCTTTCAAGCTTTGAATTAGGTTTTTGTAATTCACTGTGAAAATAATCTTGGTAGGCTAAAAATTCATCAAAATTGGTTCAGCAATTGAGACGTGAAAATATTATTATACGCACAAACATATTTAAGACAGGAAAAAAGATAAGCAAATTAATAATTATTAAATTCAAATTCAAAATATATTTATTCACATGACGCTTACGCGTTCTTATGAATCGTCAAAATTTTATATTGATATTATATTAATGTTCGCGGCGAAGCTACCGCCAGCTCGTAAGGCAGATTCTGCTGAGAAGAGCGGGCGAGAAACTCAGCAGTGCTCTTTTCAAATAATGTTGGTTTACAATTATCTCGTGTGACCAACATAAGTATCAACAGCATTTATCCCAGGCATTAAAATCGGAAAGTGTTCTGCGACGGTATAATAAGCCTAGGTCAAATATTCTTAGATTACTCCTCTGTAAACACAATAGACAGGCAAAGTAACTCGCAAAGAAAAATTTCTTAGCAAGAAAATGAGAATCCATTGCGTAGTTACAATTTGTTTCTATCCATTATTAACAAGCTAGTGATGGTAAAGCGATTTTTCGATTTCACGACGCGCCGAATCGATTAAAAAGCGATTTAGCGCTAACTAAAATAGACTAATTGGTACCCGTTTCACTTTCGATACTGTTCGCTCGGAAACAGCCATTTTGTTACGTCAGCACGCCAGTATTGGTTCTCCTTTCTGACAGAAATCATCTTAGTCTCAACTATTACATTGATCTATAGCTCTATTCTTTCAACGTTAAGACATTTTAATTTTAGGGATAATGTTTATTGTTTATTTTTTAAGGATTTGGAGAGGATAGGAGTGAGAAAAGAAAAGGGTAGACATGGCCATCCGGCATCCCCAAAAGTCATGCAT
>JAOCPS010000012.1:4427393-4443159 GCA_025505425.1 Graphium colonna
ATTTAGTTTAAGTGAACGACCGCGAGAAGATTGGATCTCTTCTTGGAACTTACATAAAAAACGTCTTAGGGACGTTTTTGATCTTTTCAAAGTCGTATATTACACGAATCACATTCTATTTTTAGATTCGAATCTGGGTAAAACCACCGTGAGGCTCGAAAGCCTGGTTACGTACACCGTCCCACATATTTCCCCTCTGAGTAAGAACGATCGTAGAATAACGCATTTATCGGGCGTGTTTCCATTAGAAAAGCATTTGATGACTAACCACAGTTACTTAACGTTTTCATAAGACTTTAAAGTGTGGTGATTTGGACCTTAATGGAGTGTTGGCGTCGCTCGTTAAGGGTCTCTTGGACAGCCTTTCGAATATAGAAAACACCCAACGTCTGTCATCTGTTGGTCTACACCGAGCTATCACATATGTTGGCCATATTGCACCAAAAGAGGAAAGTTAGGTTAAAGACCTAGAAGGTCGAGGTCACAAAAGACGGTTTTTTTTACGGAACTGAAGACAAACGTGCATACGGTTCATCTGGTGTTAAGTGATCCCGTCGCCCATAGACACGCTACATCCGGAGAGTTGCGAGTGCGGTGTCGACCTGGGAAATTCGATAGGATAGGTTTATTGGATAGGTTGAGGTCGAGATTAAGGATCTAGAGGGCATAGGAGTGGAAAAAGATGGGGGTAGACATGGCTATACGGCATCACCAAAAGTCATGCATATTTTATTTTATGCAACCTATATAAACGGCGGTGGTATTTCCCCAGCGAGCCCGGCCGTAGAAGTGCAGCAAAAGAAAACAACTGGAGTTACCTATCAGTTCTGCCCTACAACAGGCAATGAGACGTTTGGAGGCAGACCATTGGTCGCCTAAAAATTAGGTCACGATCCTCAGTAATGAGGGAACGCTTAAGAGAATTTGGACCTTAATATTATATATAGAAAAGTGATTTTGTTTGTTTGTATTAAGCACTGTTTTATCTTAAATCTTCGATTGATAATAAATTTTCCATACAATGTTTTCATGGATGCAGTATAGATGTGATATATTTTTTTTTAAAAACGTCGTTACTGTTGCCGGGGCTTGAAAAATAGCTTTTAATATAAACTATCACATAATACACGGAAGAAAATTTTAAATTCCAATAAAATAATACTTAACCTACCTCTGTTATTTCGCAATACTAAGGTAAAACCTATATAATAAACTAAACCCAAAACCTCGAACAAAATCTAGTCTGTTGTAAATTTACGAGAAAAACCAAACCATATCTCTAAAGGGGCTTGACCTTTGACCCCTACTAAACGTCAAGCTAAGAATTGCGTAAGCGATAAGCGTGAATTTTTTAAAGAATTTTATTTCACACGCTTTATTTTTTTATTCAATTAACAACAAAAACATTCATAAAACAATAACTAACTAACCTAACTAAAATAATCAAATGACCTTATTCCAACAGACATGGTGCCAAGAACGCTGGCTGCATTTCCTCGCTGAATGGTTATACTTAACCTTTGGACGAGGAAAGAACCAGCCCTCTTGTCGCCAGTCATATAAATATAATATAAATTATGACAAATCCCCGAAATATAACCATAGATAAATATTTAAGATCAGAATGACGGTTTATTCGTAGAGGTATTTACATTCTGATCTTAAATATTTATCTATAGTTATATTTCGGGGATTTGTAATTTTGCGTTCACGATTTATCCATTACTCAATTCGAAAACCAGCTAACTCCACTTTTTGTCTAAAACGTGGAGCTGGCAAATTGGAGTTGTTAAATTTAAAATCTAATGTTATCACAATTCTTGAAATAAATAGTTATTTTAAAACCTGTCTGGTTTCCCTACGCGATGAATTTGATTCTTTCTTAAATTTAATTTAAAACTATTACAGTATTTTATGGTTCCTCTGACAAAATTACTCAAACGGAGTTAGCTGGTTTGCGAATTAAGCTATTGATATGTAATAAATAATAAACCCTCCTAAATATTAGGCATATGAAATTATTTGCCTTTCGTATTTTAACCACCGTATTTTAACACGCTTGCTTAACAAAGCGGAGGTCGTGGGTTTGGATTCTGCGGGGGAGCTACGACTTTGCCTTGGTGTTTATCGGTCGATTTAGGGCAATGCGGGCTGATCACCCGACCGTCTCGGTTGTTAAAAACACCTTTGGCAGTCGATAAAATAGGATATCAATGCCTTCAAATAACCTGACAGTCAATCAATCCATCGAATACAGTTTATCTCATTGGGCTGCAGAGGTCAAATGCCAGTCGCTCTCTGTAAAAACTGATATTCAGGTAATATTTGCTTGGATTAGAAGGCGAACCCAAGTAAATAGGCTAAGGTAAAGGGGTATAGGGGTAAAGACTTCCTTTCATATTTATTACTCATGATTAAAAAAAACACCATTAAAATTTATCAATGTAATCTAATTGTATTACCAAAAACATATGCATACGACCTCGAACCTTAAAGTTCAATCACTGATGGTATGTACGAAAACAGGTCCAAATACTAACCATATAATATCGACCTATTTTTCAATTCAAACGCAAACATTTTTCTCAAGGAAAAAACCAAGAAACGGGGCTAGAATGACAGGACGTATTTAAATTTAGAAATATGCCATAACTTGTGCTTTAAGGGCGATGTCGAATTTACGGATAATTTTATGGTTAGCAACCTAGAATACTCAGTAACAACGAACAGAGAAATCTGAAAACGGTTTGAAAAGATGAAAGAATTAAATATGGAGTTATAAAGCAAAATATATTTATTGGTTGTAATTTATTATTTATCATTACAAGATTTCAAAGTGTTAAACAGAAGATATTCGCTGAATGGTCAGAAGTTATATCTATTCAGTTAATAGTGAATGACGTAAATACAGAATAGTGATTGAACTGGAAACTTATACTATAGGATCACTTGGTAAAGGTTCCTATGGAAAATTAAATAATAAACCCGTTTTATCCAATTTCCCAGGTTGACAACGCCCTCGCAACTCTCCGGATGTTGCCTGTGTCCATTGGTGACGGGATCACTTACCATCAGGTGAACCGTCTGCTCGTTTGTCTTCCTTTCCATAAAAAAACCTAATATTATTAGTACTTTCAAAAGGAAGTAATAAAATCTGATAACGTGAACCGCGTTTACAAATCAGCGACATGCTTCGTCTAGAAAAGAAGTGCGTCATAACATCAATGTAACCGCGTTGATATGAAATCTTTCTCCTGTCCTCTATTCATGTTGATTGTAAAGTCTTTATAGAAGAAGCTAGTAACAAATAATTTCACAATAAAAGGTATAAAATGCCGGAACTCTCATGTCAAAAGCGAACAATAAACATAAATATTTATTGACAGCGCAATACGTAAGGAAAACGACTTGCTTTTAGAGTGATCTTTTCGCACGTCCAAATTTGATTTCTCCGTGAACGTTCAGGTTGACCCTGGTGCTGTGGCGGCCACGAGGAAGGAGGAAGCGAGAGGCTCTAAAAATTCACGACACATGAACCAGCGCTAGTAATTTTCGGCAAGCGACGTGTCGACGTATCTTCCTCGTTAGGACTATTGCACACAGAGATCAAACTCAAAATATTTGCATCTTATAGTTTTTATGTATAGCTTTACTCAAAATAACGTAAAATTCTTTTTTTTCTTTAATTTCTCAATCAATCAATTTTTGTAAACCGATTTTAAATAAAAATAGAATATAGTTACAAAGTAGTCCCAAGTTTTCATAATAATCGTTCCAATAGTCACCTTTTTTGAAATTAAAATAAATGAAAATTAGTATTCATGAATGTTTTCTTTTTCTTGCAGAAAACAATTATTTCTCTATGAAAACATCCGCTCCCGGTGTGTCGCGGAAGAAAATCCTCGGGCGTTCGCGGCGGCTATTCCACTTGCGCGCACGCAGCGCAGACCGCCTGAATGACAAATTTCATTGGGCCTTGAAGTCGAATATATTTTCCTAGTGCGCGCGTGATTCAAATACGAGAAAATGTATTTTTTTTCGTAGGCTCCTACGACCGCTTATAAAACAATCAACCGTAATGGCTATAGCAATGATTTTCTTGTTTACCGTTTTTCTTATGAGAAAAAGACGATTTATCTTATTACTATTTATCAGGCGTCATACTTATACGGTAATATATCTGAATAAATGCTGTCCTATTGATTACGAATGTAACATTTCTTTCCTTATTTTACTAAGAAACATAAAAAAGGGCGTGTAAGCAATACATAGTGCTTAAGTGTAAAAAATAAATTCCTGACTGGCTTTCAAAAAAATCTCTGTGACCAGATAAGGCATAAATTCAGTAGAACTGGGAATGCTAACACTGTAATCAAATTATTCAGTGTGTCGAATAGGTTATTTTGAAGGAAAGGAAATAAAATAAACTTTGTATAACACAGGTGGTTGAACATAACATCTTTTCACAGCTTTTGCCACACATCTGCGGCCGCGCTCGCTGGGAAATTACCGCCGCCCCTTATAAAGTCAACATAAAATAATGAATGCATGATTTTTAGGAAAGCGGGATGGCCATGTCTACCCTTTCGTTTTCCCACTCCTATCCTATTCAAATCCTTAATCCAGATCCCATCCTATCGAATAAACCTATTCTATCCAATTTCCCAGGTCGAAAACGCACACAAAACTCTTCGGAAGTTGCGTATGTCTATGAGCGACAGGATCGCTTACCATCAGATGAATCTGCTCGTTTGTCTTCCTTTCTATAAAAAAAGGAAATCGATAAGCAGGATAGAACCCGCAGAAATATTTCAAATGCATGTTCATATAAAACCGTATATTAAAGGAATCTGAACTTAATTAATATTCATAGCAACTCTAACCATGAATAATTGAAATTGACAGCGTTTGTAATACATTTAATACATACACAAGCATACCCAACGAGTTGCAGCTTTTTTGTACAGTCTACATTCATTGCATAGATTGAGACAAAAACTAGATCTGTAGGAAAATTCTACTTTATGTCGTACTATGATTTGTATTGTAAATTATTGTTGCAGTTTTGCATTTAGCGCACGTTCTTATTGAAATGTTATGTCTTACTTTTGACAGAGATATTATTTTATTCCCTCTCGTTTTATAATATAAATCTTCCATAAAAACCTGCGATTCTTGCAAAGCTGTATTTCCTACTGTTTTTTATAATATAAGCTGTCACGGCACTGAACTGAACCTTCAGGGTAAACGCCATGGACTAGTGCGATACCAGAGGAGTTACAATAAAATTGCAGGCCTTTATGAAAGGAATACTCTCTTCTTAATATCCCTTCATCATCATCAACAGCCTTTTTGAATCCACTACTGAGCATATGCCTTCCTTTGCTTTTGCCATTTTGTTCTATATTGAGCTAATCTGGGCCGATGATATCCATAAGACCGTGGATGTCATCTGGCCCAGATTAGATAAAGATCCCTTAGTACCTAGCAATACTGCTCGTAGTGAAGTCAATTGTCGACTTCACGGTACGTGGCGAAAAGTAAACAACCTAAGCTTTAATGCAAACCTTCGACAAATTACAGCCAATCACTGTAATAGTAAACTAATGGCGTAGTTTAATAGCAAACAAAATATAAGTCCTATAAGCCTTATTGGCCTACCTTTCGTCCTAATCCAAAACCAACATTTAAGCTTTAATTAACAAATTAATCGTGGTTAATCCTTCCAAATATAATTCTTCGTTAAGCTAAATAGGAACACCGAACCTAAAAAAGGTCGTATTTTGCTCATAACCATGTTAGATCTGTGAGTAATTCCAAGATCACTTTTCATAGAAGCAGTTCGTTTGCTTGCCTTTTTATTTATCAAAATAAAAAAATAATGATATAAAGAACCAATTACAACAATAATTTAGATATTCACCCGGTAATATTGCTTAATTTGGTTAGTTGACATATTTCTGGTGATATCGTAATTGCTATGTTAAATAAAAATTGTAACAACAAATAATAATAAAGAAAAATATTGCGTCTTATGTTCCCGAATTAGCATTACTACCCCTCCTATATCATTTTCTGGCTTATTTTTTTTAAAGAGAAAAGTAAGCAAAACAATAAACGTGGTAGATCATAACATCTTTTATAAATCTCTTGATACACTACTACTTACAAAAGTGGACTAAATAAAACATGCTGACTTTTTAAGTGACGCCATTTCTATCATATCCTTAATATGTCCCTGACCCAATATGTTCAATAAACCTATTGTATATAAATTGCCAATCTAGTTAATTGCACATACAATTTGTGTGTTTTCAGATGTGTGTCCATTGGCGACGAAAATACTCAACATCATGTGAACCGTCTGCTCCATTGTCCAAAAATCATACAGATAGTTCCCTCCATGTTAAGTGAATCAAATCAAATCAAAATATATTTCTTCACATAGGTGCTTGCACGCTCTTATGAAAGGTCATACATAGGTTTTACATAGAGATTCGTTCATTATAGGCTACTACCAGTTCGGAAAGCAGATTCTAATGAGCTAGCAAAAAACTCAGCAGTTGCTCTTTTAAAATGATGTTGGGTTATAATTTTATGTATACAATGATCTCTTAAACCTACGAAAGTAACAACAGTACTATGACCACACAGTTTTGTCATCAAAATATTCAGCTATGCTATAATAAGCCTTACGTAAAAGAGTATTTTAACTTTACATTTAAATTTCTCAAAAGGTAAGCTAAATGAAAAAAAAACCGTTGATGTTTTTGGTTAAAATAGATCATTTGATTTGGACTTATTAGTTTAAAAGAAAAAGGCTATATCCAGCTACTACAAAAGCCTGATATTTTGAGGTTGTTTTGTGTGGGAGGAGGTATCTTCCCATGATCGATTTTATAAGATCAAAAAACCTGTATATAATGTGTTTTGTTCTGCCAACTCTAAGCCTTCTTTCCCTTCTTAACCAAAAATACAAGTATGTATATCTGATTCTTTTGCTAAAAACCTCCCTATTACATTTTACAACGCAATATCTCGTAAATCTTCACATGTGGTATATGTAATGATATAAAATATATGTATAGATACACCACTTGATGTTAAGCAATCTCGTCGCCCATGAACATACATAACAACCGGAGAATTGTCAGCGTTGTCAAGTTGAGAAATTGGATAGAATAGTTTTATTGAACAGGACGGGATCGGATTAAGGACTTGGAGAAGGAAGGAGTAGAAAGAGAAAGGGGTAGGAATGGCCAATCATCAACACCAAAAGTCATACATGCTTTATTTTATGTCGACATAGTAAAGGGCTTTGGTACTTCCCGGGTGAGTGTTGCCGTAGATGTGCAGCAATATCTGTCAAAAGATGTTCTACCACCTGAATAAGTTCACATGCCAACTTTTTTCTATAAAAAATCATGGGATTTCCGTTGGTTACGATATGCTAGTGACTTAAGTCTTATAATAGCCTTAAGCTACTTAAGGCATCATTAAGGGCTTACATTAAAACATCAGCCTATATTAATTTAGATTAAGGATGATTATAACGTCATGGATGTCATTAACGTGTCCACGGCGGTTAAACGAGACTTATCTAAAATGGCGGTACGGTCCGGCGGTTATTTAGGAACCAGATAAAATCGATTTTGCACAGCATACCTTTCAAGTAGTGTATTGTGTTAAAATGCATAATGTTATGTCGATACCACGTCAACATTCACATTCTTAATTGAACAGCTTGCAGCACTGTTTAGTGTATCAATTTTAGAATATAATTATCAATAATATTCTTGCCAACCAGGTATTTGCCCAATACAACTTATGGACATTTGAACAGTAATATTTTCTTAGAGCCCTGTAACGTTTATACAAATCCTCCCCTGTTTTGAGACTAAATTAGATATTAACAAAAGTTTTTATTTGATGAGCTGCTTCCTTGTTTACTGAAATCTTTCAACAATTGTCAGGTTTTTTTCAAAAACAGATATTTAAGCATTTTGAAAGTAAACTGCTAGCCAACGTTTATTTCTTTCTAACATCTATACATGTATATTATTACTTATAAATAAAAATTAAGTGTCTGTCTGTATTACCAAAATTAGAGCTCTTTCATTAAAAGCAATTTATAGTAGTACGTGGTAAATTAGCATAGAACCTATATTATTTTTTTATCTGGCTGTCTGTTTTTGTAAAATCTTCGAAAGTGTCGACAATTTTGACGGGACTTACACTTTATTTAGATTAGGATTTCGTTTAGAAGAAATTTAAATAAAAACAAATTGCAAACATCTATGAACCATACAATACTATATTAATAGCTAATCATAAATAGAAGAGTAAGTTTGTTTATATATTTGATGCACTTCATCTCAATTATTGTCGTAGCTATTCAATCGATCAACATGGTGAAAATTAACCTTACTGGTAGAAAAATAGCTTCTGCTGGTTTTCACAAGCCAAAAGTGAATTGGATTCATATACGAAAGCTTCCGTGCCATATTTTCAGCTTCATTGAAAGGGGCGTGGGGTCCCCTTTAATTTTCTTAGTAATTGGGCCCCGTTCGTTAAGCTTGCGGTTACGGTATCCTTAACAATGGAAGTAAGTAAAATTACATTTACGTGGACGTAAAAACACATCTTAAGTTTTACAGAAAATCTAAAAATATGAAAACCGGCTGACCGCGGTCTGCAGTAGTACATCTGCTTTACGTCACCTCGCTCGTAGAAAAATATATTTTTTAATTAATCTGTTTCTCTATTATTCGTATTGCAACATGTTCTATGTCGCCAATATTTTTATTATATTAGGTTTCCTTTGGTTGTTTTCCCGATATTCCTTCACATTAATATAATTCTTTATTCTATGGAAAAGAAAACAAATGAGCAAACGGTTCACCAGATGGTAAGCAATCCCGACGCCCATAGACACGAGGGTGGAGTCACGAGGGCGTCGTAATACTGAGAAATTGAATAAAATAGGTTTTTTGGATAGGATGGGTCGGGATTTAGGATTTGAAGGGGAGAGGAGTGGAGTGGAGGAAAATAAAAGGGTAGACTTAGAATAGATTAATTACAAAATTTATAACATGATAAGAGTATTTATATTAGATAATAAATAAAATGACCACTAATCAATTTAATTACAAGATAAAATGAGAAAACATATTAATATTTCCAATATAACAGCCGTTCCTTTTTCAAATGCAATATTCGATTAAATTCACGCAAAAGGGCCATGTATTCAATAATGGCCATTACATCCATTTTTATCGATCATTATTTAGCATCTTGCTAACCAGCTTGGTGATAAATAAGATATATTGGTATCAGATGGCATATCGCAGGACTAAGGTTCCATTCCGGACGGACAGGTGGCGTTAGGTGCTGAATAGGTTTTTTTATATCTAATTTCCGGTGGGCAAAGGTGTCGCGCTAAAGCTGTCACCATTTGGTCTAGACCTAGGCCACACACCGGCTGATGGTTATATCATTTACGTGATAATATTTATTTGTTTCCATTTGAAATATATAGCAATGACTATCAGAGCAGTCATCGCTTAAAGCTTTTTAGTCATCACCTATTTTTATTAAACCGCATTAATATATTATAGCCGCTTCTAATAAAGACTATTCTTAACCATATTTCTACGGTGCTCATAGGTGTATTACGGTGTTAGTTCGGTTTACCAGAATATTGATTTTGTAATTCTTTTTTTTCACAGCTTTTGCTGCACTTTCACAGCCACACCCGCCCGGGAAAATACTAGTCTTAATAACAAATCTCGTGAAAGACGTCCAAAATCCGACTTTACTGAAGAAAACATAGTTGCCATGAGACAACTGATACTCGAACTTCGTCAAATGATAATGAAATGGAAGCTAGTTTGCCGATAGATCCCGCATTTGCTTTCCGACGATGATAAGGCGGCCCGCGTCAGATGGCGTAAGAAAACTATACAAAGATTTCAGCGAGGAGAGTCAAATCATGTTCACTCCATTATCAGTAGTGATGATTCTTGGATTTATGCCTACGATTCTGATTCAAAACAAAAATTCAAAACCTGAGTCTTCAAAGCCGACTAAAGTTGTTTGCTCTCGAAACTCTTCAAAGAAGATAGTGGCTACGTTCGTGGTGAAAACCCGTCACGTTGTAGTAATTGCGCTTAAAGATTGTATAACGGTTAATGCAGAGAGGTATACCATAGTTTGTTTGCAGCGAGTTATCGTTGAAGTTCGGAAACATCACCCAAAGCGACCCATCATCCTACACCATGACAACGCAAGCTCTCATACCGCTGATAAAACAATTGATTATTTGAAGCAGGACATCGTACAAATTCTTGATCACCCCTACACAATCCTGACCTAAGCTATGAGGATTTCTTTACATTTTCTAAAATTTAGAGAATTCTTCGTGGACTCAACGGACGTTGCGGACAACAACAACAAAACGGACATTAACTGCTCCTTGTAGAAGAAGCAGTCAACGTTTTTATTTTAGCCATTTTGGATAGACCGACTTTGGAGTGGAATAAGTGTTTTCATAATGGGTTCGTACGAATGGAAAAATGTATTAAACTTCTAGATGAATACTTTGAAAATTAATAAATAATACTATAAGTTTCTAGTTGTGTAATTTTCTTTATACCACAAAACTTAATATAAAATGTAAGTATATATAATTCTAGGGTTTTACTTTATTAATTTGGCCTTCATGCGGTATTTTGGTCCCTTAAAGTGGTGGTGAAATGAGACAAATAACATGCTTATAACATAATATTACTTACTATAGGTCAGCTGGTGTGCGCGGGGCCGTCGAACCCCTCCGTCTCACTCCGGCCGTACTGTGTCCGCTCGGATGAGCATGAATTATGTATTTATTTTTTTAACTTTAAATTACGTTTACTCTGTGGTAAATTAATATTTATTTATAATAATAATTTTATTTTTCATAAATGATTTCAACATATAACGTCTTAATGTATTTTATTATTGAAAAAGACTTACCGGACATCCTATATATAGTGTAGCAAAAAATTGCTCTAAATTGCCCAAAGTTAAGTTGAGCGAGAGTATGAGGCGAGCGAAGTAATAATTGCATAAATTAAAAATTAAATCATCTAATTTATTGGTAATATTTATTAAATTTAACTAAGAAACAATAATAATTAAACACACAAGTTACACTGATGGAGTAGTGCATGTTTCTAAGAGCCCGCCCATCAGTTACGAATGATGATGAAAAGTCTGCATCAGTGAATATATTTAGATTATATGGGTACACTGCGGTTTTCAAAACCCCTTCCTAACGTTCGCTGTGGTTAATGACAATGGAAAACCTCAATCTGAGGTTTTATTGTATGGAAAAGTAGACAACCGAACAGGCAGTTCACCTGATGGTAACTGATCCCGTCGCCATAGACACATAACATACGGGGAGTTGCGAGTGCGTTGTCGGTCTGGGAAACTGGATAAAATAAGTTTATTGGATAGGATGGGGTCGAGTTTAAGGATTTGGATAGGAGTGGAAAAAAAGACTTGGCCATTCGGCAGCCCCAAAAGTCATGCATACTTTATTTTATGCCAACTTTGTAAAGATGTTAAGCTCTACCACCTTCAATATAAAGTATTTTATATATACTTCCCCTGGCGAGTGCGGCCGTAGAAGTACAACAAAAGCTGTGAAAAGATGTTATGTTCTACCAAATTCCTATTTTATATATCATATAATAATTTAAACGATGATTATGAATCCTTAATTTCTAGAATTCCGTACCTCCAAAGGAAAAAAGAGACCTTATAAAATTTCTTCTTTGTTAACCTGTCCGTCCGTCTGTCAAGACACGTTGTCTTCAGGAACACCTCTACTAATACCGAGGTCTGCGGTTCCTTATAGTTGTGAAAATATCAATCCTCTAAGTTTACGCAATCAAAAGATATGGCTGTTTATATCGTATTTCTCAAAAAGAAACAAAACTACTTTCCGTCGACTCAGAATCATTAATTTTGGCAACAATCAATATATTGTAGCACGTGTATCTGAAAAGATCCGAAAACAGTAAACTTTGTTTTGTGTATAAGTCCAGGACCCTTGGTGCACGAATCACACTTACACTTACTTGTACTTGCAGTAATTTATAACAGCTTATGTAATATTTTTTATATGGAAAGGAAGACAAACGAGCAGACGGTTAACCTGATGGTAAGCGATCCCGTCGCCCACAGACAAACGCAACATACGGAGAGTTGCGAGTGCATTGTCAACCTGGGGGATCGGATATAATAGGTTTATTGGATAGGATGTGGTCCGGATTAAGGATTTGGAAAGGATATGAATAGGAAAAGAAAAGGGTAGACATGGTCATCCGGCATCCCCAAAAGTCATGCATACATTATTTTATGCCGACTTTATAAAGGGCGGTAGTACTTCCCCGTCGAGCACGGCCATAGAGAAGTGCAGCAAAAGCTGTGAAAAGTTGTTATGCTCTGCCACCTCTCATATATATAGTATCATCATGGCATCAATATAAAGTAAATGTTTTGTTCTTAGCCAGCCATCGATCCTGTAGACCTTACGTACACATTTTATAGAAAATGTTAACGGTTCAGGCTTTAATAATTGCTTAACATCAGCATACTGACCACATCCAATTAATTCATGGTGGGATGCCAATTTTGAAGGAACATGTACTAGAGGACGTTGGGTTTTAATATGAAGCACAAAAAAACTGATTTAAATTTGGGATAATAAACATAACTCGGATAGCGTAAGGGTTATCCAGATTTCACTAATTAATCTTAAGGTCACCACACTACGAAATTACGGCACAATAAAGCCTAACCTTACTCCTTATGAAGTTATTATTATTATTATTTGTGTTTGGGGTATTTTTTCTCGTCTGGCTGGAACTTCTCAACGTAAATAACAAACTCTAACACACATGCATAGTAAAATATGTAATTATGTAATACATATATAACAAATAAATAATATAATATACTTTACTTTTACTTACATAAACAGATATATTCTGCTCGTTCGTCTTCCTTTCCAGAACTAATCCAGCCAGACGGTAGCCCAGCTAGCTATTTGTTTTTATTTTATTATAGTGTTCAGAAAATACCATGAAAATTAAAACTCATCAAAAATGTAGTCGAAGAGAATATAAAAAAAAATATTTGTATGCTGTTTATTCAAAAATACAAATAAGAACCATATTATCCATTCATGTAGTCTAATTTGTTTTTTGTTAATTTTATTTCAAAATTGTATTTTTTTTTCTTTTTGATTGTGATTTAACAGTATTTTTTTGCTTCTGTTTTTTTTCGTTATCATCTGTTATTATACTACTTCAGTTTAAGTTTTCAACATGTTATAAGTTTTAAAGTAATTAAGTAAGGCTTTTGCTTTTTGTAACGTAAGAAGTTGTCGCCTATAATTGGTACGGCACTTAACAGGCATCACGATTATTTAAGACTGAGATGGTGAAGTGTATTTAGAGTTGATCCTTAATAAATATTTTTTTTTATTGGATAAAAAGACAAACGAGCAGACAGTTCACCTGATGGTAAGCGATCCCGTCACCCACGCAACATCAGGAGAATCGCAAGTGCGTTGTCAACCTGGGAAATTGGATAGAATAGATTTATCGGAAGGGATGGATCGGGATTAAGGATTTCGAGGGAGAAAGAAGTGGCATCCATCGGGCATTCCTAAAAGTCATGCATACTTTATTTTACGCGACTATGTAAAAAGCGGTGGTGCTTGCCCGCACGAGGGTGGCCGTAAGAGGCAACAAAAGTTGTGAAAAGATATTATTCTCTACGACCTTTATTTTATATAATTGTATATAAGCGTGGTCACCGCACCGTCGACCGCCGATTACTAATTAACACATACATTCCCGCGTGCCCCAATGTCGATGTTAGATACAAATACCCAATTTGTCCGGCGCATTATCGCCTCGGTGGACCATTTTAGGAACATAATGGCGCATACGAAATGTTCCCAGTTTCATTCGCGCACTAAGCAACCAATTAAGCAGACTATAAGCAATATCGATTAATCATCTCGTTGCCCACGTAACTCTCAACAAAACAGTTGTCCAACCAACGTAAGAATAGGACGACCATGTTTTCGGAGACAAAAAAGGAAAATACAATGTCGAGAGATATTAAAAAAATTATTTTTATTTTTTTTTATAAAATCTTCATTAAATTGTATTCAGATATTAAAAAAAACATTGAAACTGGTTTAGAATTTGCCACTTATTTTTTTTTAATGAAAATAAACTTTATTCATAACTTTACAGATTTAAAGACATCGAATCTCTGAATCCTGAACAAGGAGTAAAACCTGTATCTCAGGAATCAGTCCCTTCCAGTTACACAATTTGAAAATCTAACTATAGTGTGTGTGTATGTGTGTGTTTGTGGTAATGTATATATGTATACATATTATCTAACTCTAATTTGCTTTAAATACTCACAAAAATTAGAAAAAAAGAATTAATTAATAAATTATTATTTATTAATTAATTAATAAATTGGCAATTTCGTCTTTTTTAAATGTGTTTGCAGAACATAGGACAATATGATTTACCTTTTATAGGAAAGAGTCTTGTAAATTTATCTTTTACAAATTATTTACACCATAAAACTAGTTCTGTTTGTACTTTGTAGAAATGGCGTTAATTTATTCAAGATATATTAAAACCTAAGTTATGAATATATAATAATATTGGTTTTTATAATTAATTATTTTATTTTATTATTTTTAACTTATGGGATACACATTCTTGGATAATCACCAAATGGACAGATCACCAAAGCAAGAATTTTTCAGTTTATGATATGTTTATTATCTTTCGTTAGGTAACAATTTAACGTTTCTTCGTATGGAATAGCAATACAAGTAGGCCAGTGTTACGATATTATATCTAATTTTGAAACATTTAGCTACATTGTAAACTGGAGCTTAAATTCAATGGATGAATCATATTGCATCAAAGCAAAATAAGTATAAAAAGTACAGCCCGTTTAACATCCTTCGTTAGGATATAATTCAATAACTCCTTGCTTAGAATAGCCGACACAAATAACGCATTCTTAAGATATGATACCTGAATTTAGAACGTTTCGCCACATTGTATACTTACCCTTAAACGCAACAATTTAACCTAGTATACAACTTTACCACTTATTTATTCGCACTCGAGAATTCGTTTATAAAATCGAGCAATCCATCAGTATTTATCTCTTACTGAATTGACGTTGACAGTTCATGAATACGGCTATTTATATCGATTTTAGGCATGCAAGGGGTCTCCATAATAGTCACATAAAATTAGCACACAAGCGGTAATTTCGCGAGGTCGTACTTACGCAAATAAATATTTTCTTGCACACTAATACAATGACTTTACGCATAATAAGCTGCTGTTGTTGATATTACTTACGGAACCCTGCCTCTACAGCTGAGGTGGTAGAGCATAACATCATTTCACAGTTTTTGCTGCATTTCTACGGCCGAGCTCGCCCGGGATAGTACCACCGCCCTTTACAAAGTTGGCATATAATAAAGTATGCACGACTTTTGGGGATGCCGGATGGCCATGTCTACCCTTTCCTTTTACCACTCCCTGCCCCTCCAATTCCTTAGTCCTGATCTAATCCTATCCAGTAAACCTATTTTTTTTTTTTTTTTTTTTTTTTTTTTATAGAAGAGGAGGCAAACGAGCAAGCGGCAAAACTTATGGTA